>JAOEHY010040747.1:0-50722 GCA_025447955.1 Psilopsiagon aurifrons
CCGGCCCGGCCGCAGGAGTTGCTGGTGCGCGGAGCTGCGGGCAGCCCGGGGCAGAGCCCGCGGCCGGTAAGGGCGAAGCCGGGCGTTTGGAAACGCCTCCCGCCCCGAGCCTCGGGGCTGCGGTGGGGCTGCGGGCAGCTCTGCCGGCCCGGCCCCCGCCCTGCCTCCCCCGACTCATCGATGGGCTCCGGGAAGGGCTTCTGCATTGCAGACGCCCGCCCGAGCTCCGCTCCTGCTTTCGCGGCTCTGTCCTATGACGGCAGCCTGCTCCCGGGCCGGGGGTCCGGTGCTGCGGGCAAGAGGCCCGTTTGGGCAGGTGGTATCTCCTCGTGTGGTTCCTGCACCCTTCCAGGACGTCTGGGGGTTGACCTCATTCCAGCACACGTTAGGTGTACGTGTGATGTTTGTTCTCACTCTGATAAAGCCACCAAAGAGAATCTGTCAGGGTCTGTGTGAATAATGATCGTTTGGAGTTCACAGGATGCAGTGTAGTGCAGTGAGAAATAACATGCTTCTATACCATAATGCAGTGAGGCACACGACCTTACATAATCCAAATTTAAAAAGCTCACTACCCCTACGCTTACCCTGGGGGCTGCAGGAATATGTATTGTAAGCTGCTTCTGGAGGCTCATTAAGGATCAATCTGACACAGAGATACAGAGCCCCTTAAGAGCCAGAGCTGAAAATGAAGGAATAAATGGTTGACTACTTCTGCTATAGTTCTGTCACAAGAAGTTCCTCATCACTGGTCGGTATTGCGCGCACACAGTGATACTCAAGCATCCATAGCTGTGCACTGCAAGAGGAACAGTGGCTTCTGTTGTCTCTTAGATGCACCTTTAAATTGACCAAACATAGAGCTATTGTATTTGAACAGGCTCTTGAGGCTTCTCTTCCCAGACCTGAGTAGTGCTGGAATTTCTATCACACAGCTATAAATTTAATGGAAACAGGAAGAAACATTTCACACTTTTTATTTGACCTTCAGCATTTCAGACAGATGCTTGAAACTGATGATCAGGGCAAGTATTTTGCAATGGAGTGGTTTAAAATACATTGCTGGATGCAACATACACAGCTCAAATCGCATCTAGGATGACAGTCAGAGTGCTGAGCTCTGTAGCCAAAGGAAACTAGTATCTGATGAATTTGGCCCACATTTTATTGTAGCGCAGGCCTTACGGATGACATTGACTGTAAAAGAGGTTGCTATGGCACAGATTTAAAGCAAAGTATATTAAGCTTCTGGAATTGAAAGTGCTGTTCATAGGAAAAGTGTTGTTTTATTTATAATCTGTTACTAAACTATGAGTGTGGTAGCTGTTGAGGCTGCGTCTGGCTCTGTTTCCTGCCATTGGTGTAAGTCTTCCTTTTGTGGATGAAGGCCAGGTCTTCCACAGGGATGTGTGTGCTGCTCACAGAGGGGCAAGCTGGAGCTCCCCTGGGATACAGCTGAAAGTCAGTGCCTGCTGCTTTCTGGGAAGCTACCTATGAAAAGTCTGCATGCTCTTGGTAAAGCTGTAACACGGATTGTGGTATGGAGTGGAGATCCAGTGTGTGCTATGTGTGCCCACACAGCAGAAATGAGCATGTGACGTGGCACAGAGATGACGTTTTTGTGAAGCTGGCTCTTTTGTGATATTACATTTTTATGTTTGTAGTTTACAGGAAGCTCCGTCATCCTCAGGACAGCTTAATTCATGTCTAATATAGCAACTGTAAGAATACGAGGTTTGGTGGGGATCAGGTCTAACAGACTAACTATGTGCTGTATGTATAGTGCAAAAATAACTGATGATTTGCTTACTCATAATATATTTCTTTTTGAAAAGGGATTTTTTTTTTTTTTTTTTTTTTTTTGCAAATGGGTTTTAGAGGAATTGGATCTTGGTTTATCAATACAGATTCAAGTAAGAGTGATAATGGCTGGATGTTGTGGACTTCGAGGAAGTGTGGAATGAGCAGGTGGGAAGGTGCTTGATCTTTTCATAGCAAGCCTGGCTCCGCACCCATCATTGCCCCAGCACATCTCCCTTGCTGTCATGTTGGCAGACACAGCAGAAAAGCCAGAGGCTGAAGAGACTTGAGTCTGTCCTGCAGGTCAGAAGTGCTGTAGGGCTGTACACGTATAAGTGTATGTGTGAACTCTGACTCAGATCTTGTGTTGTGTCAAGTGCTGCGATAGCTGTCCTTCATGTTACTGATCAGAAATATAGGGAATCTACATTTTAACTAGCCAAAGTACTGTATGTAGAACACTTAATTTTAATTTAAAACTATATTTTTAAATCTATTTCCTGTGATATTTTCATGTCATTTAGTCTTGGATGAGTTCATTGGTATCCTATGTTATTGGGGGGGGAATGGTATTTTACTCTATTTTTTAATGTACTGCTTAGACATATAAGGACTTTAAAAATGTATGTATCATCTCCTCACATATTGTTATTTGTCTCATTATTGCCTTTAAACACGGTCACTCCTATAGTCTTAACAGGAGGCGAACAAAACTGGCAAGGTGTTCCCATGCCTATGTATTGCAGGAGAGAAAGCTGGAGTTGAGAGAGGGAAAGGACTAAGAGACCTAGCAGAATATTTGTCACGGGATAGTCTAGACCTCAGATTTTACTGTGCTTAATGAAGCTTCCTTCTGTTTAATACATTGTACCTTCCAAAAAAACATCATGAAATATGAATCTTCTTTTTTCTTTAAATTCATTAATGTCTTGGGACTCATGTTAAACAAAAATTAAACATAAACTTTTAATTAAGGAAGTGGCAAGCCCTTAAAATATCAAGTGCAACTGTTGCTAAATTGAAGACTGAAATAAAAGGGCTTGCTTTGTTTTCGAAGATAGAAGCTGGAGAGACATGTTTTATGAGAGCATGCAGTGATAGGATAAGGGGAAATGGCTTTAAATTAGAAAAGGGGAGATTTACAAGAGATCTTAGGCAGAAGTTCTTCCCTGTGAGGGTGCTGAGGTGTGGCATTGGGTGCCCAGAGAAGCTGTGGCTGCCCCATCCCTGGCAGTGTTCAAGGCCAGGTTGGACACAGGGGCTTGGAGCACCCTGCTCCAGTGGAAGGGGTCCCTGCCCGCGGCAGGGGGTTGGAACTGCATGAGCTTTAGGGTCCCTTCCAACTTCAACTGTTCTATGATTCGATTATTTTTCTAGACTGCCAGTTCGTTTATACTTGATTGGTGCTGTGCAGCCATGCAAGCGCGTTCATGGTTATTTAGGCTGAAGCATAAACCTAAATGGTACGTGGACCTCTGAACAGTGTTCCCCTAACGAGAAAACGGTGAGATTAATTTGGCTGCTGAGATGGTCTGAAAATTCAGCAGTGTAGTCTTACGCAAGAGTAAAGTGCGATGTTAATGTTGCATAGAAGTTATATTTCATCTTTCTGTACTTCATCACTGATGGTTTCCTAAGACAAAGCATGACACAAACCTGAGGAAATTGAGTGTCCCTAGATAAGATGGCGAATCTGTCCTCAAATCTTTGATAGTAAATAACTGGTTGTATTTTAAAGGCAGATTAAGTAGTTTGTGCATGTAAATGTAGCAATACAACTATTCCACCTTCAAATATTTGTTAGTCCCTTTGTTTAGCTGTCTTTCCCCAACTTCTGAACCAAGGGAAAAGGAGTTTTAAATCTAACAAGTATGGAGATACTGGGGATATGACAGACTTACGGTACCAGTTTTATATTGTTCTCCTCATATAACTGCTTCTGTTATGAATATTTCTGACTTTAAGAGTCTGATGAGAGGAAGCTAATTGTGATGTATTTCAAGTCTCAGCCTACTTCAGTTTCTTGTTCTTCTCTTTGAAGTCAATGGTGTCTGTTTTAGGCCTCGTTTATCCCAGTGATTTTTTTAGCCATGGTGCTCTGCTGTAGTGTTTTACTGCAGAATATTATTGATGTTATGTGTACTTATTTAATATCCCTTGAATGAACCCTTGGCAAAGCTTTAGGCTTGAAATAGAGAAATTATTTCACTTGCTTACTAGCTTTTACTGAAAAGGTTTATAAATTCATTTAATGTTTTAGATTCTCTCAGCCTTTTGAAATATACTTTAATTTGAAAAAAAAAAAGATCAGAAATCCCAGGATGAAAGTATGAATTTGCTCTGAAATAGTTTGAAAGTGTAATTTCTTATGTAATCTGAAGAAGAAATGGAGGATTTCTAGTGCTAAAAGTATTTTTGAATGTTTTTTTTTCCTCTGAAAGAGAATACCTGCAAATACTTCATGATGCTTTTAGTGAAATGAGTGTATTTTGCTTTGTATGTTGAAAATTTAATCAGTCAGAACACTGAGTTATGTTCTCTGATCATGGTTTCAGTCTTGCATGTGGTGCTTCAGTACCATTTAACCCATATAAAGCATGGGTTGGGGAGTGGTGGTGGTGGTTTTTTAAAAACAAAAGTGAAGTACCCGTTGATATCTGTCAGTGTTTTGCAGATACTCAGTACTTTACAGTGAATTTTTATTCACTTGCACATTCTCTTAGGACTGCTGAGTAATCATCGGCATTGACAGGCTAATCGGAGAAGGTGCAAATCCCATATAAAAACTGAACAAGCTTCAGTGAAAGAAATTTGGTTCTGTTTTTTTTTTTCAGCAATGGTCGAATTTCCACATTGTTTTCAAAATCAGAGTAAGAAACACTGAGAAGTTGTTCTTTAATTAGGTACTTGGAATACCACATTTCTAATCCTGATGTCTCATGCCATTAGTGACCTCTGTCATATGGAAATGTATGAAGTTGTTACCACTGCAGATGACCAGGAGATGCAATGTATTCCTAACCTTTTACTATATTGTTATCAGGAACGTATGATTAAAATGGCTAGCTGCCATGGTGATAGCACCATAGAAACTGATAAAATAATTATTGCCTATTAGGAAATCTGAATGGAAAAATTCTCCTCTATTTTTGTCTTCTGTGTTTCAGCACCTTAGCAGGAATGAAACTGCTGATGTTATATTCCTGATTGAAAAAATCACTGAACAAATTCCTTTGCTCTGTGTTACACAGCAGATCCGATTGAGGTTATAGTATTGGTACTGTTGAAACATTAAATGTGTGAGTGACTGACGATTCAGCCATTCCATGGACTACTTCTAGTCTCAAGAAGGGCATTGGAATAAAGATCTTTTTTCTAGCATTCATCTTTGTTATGAAGTCACTTTACTGTCTTCTACTGTAATTATTTTCTAAATAGTACAGTAAGTATAATTTTCTTGAAAAGCACTCTTCCAGCAAAGAGGGGCTACTGCTGTGTCCTATAGGCAGTGTCTACATTGGCACTCAAAGTATGAGAATGACAGAACTTTGATTTGGAGCCTGACATTGTAAAAGGTTTTGTCTGTCTCAAACTATACAAGTCGTGCCTACAAGAATGCCAAGTAAGACCATACAGCAGATAATATCTTTACTTGATTATCTTTTCCTGTCTCTTTTGGGATCTGTTGCAATAAGAAACAAAGTGTGAGGAGCATTCCCTGACTTGGATTGCTCTGTCTCTTGGCTGGAATGAGTCATTTCTCTGATACTGTTAAGTGATTCTGTCAGGCACTTGCACTCTGTTGGAAACTGCTAAGCAAGGACGTGGAGCAAGTGATGCTAGATATATCTGTCTAAGTATGTACTCATTACCTTTCTGTGCAAACACTTACATTGCCTTCAAAGCTTCTGAGATCTGCTGCAAAGGAGCTTTTATCCTGTGTTAGTTTTCCCTGTTAGCGCTGAGATCAGTGTAAAGAACAGATTCTTGATGGTGGTAAAATTGAGTTTATAATTTAGGTTCGGACTGCAGCAAACAGTAGTAGTAAACACAGGTTGTCAAACTCTACACTTGGATACAGATACGACAGCACACTCACTCTAGTCAGGCTAACATACATAACATAACTTACCTGAGAGCAGAATCCAGACCCAAGTGTTATGGGTAGATATGTCAGCAACAAGTAGTCTGTCTACTGTACTTACCAGAAACCTGCCCATCTCTCACCTAAGAAGAATATGTAATATCCTAGTGGCCTGTATTTTAAGCCTTAGAGCTCTTACATTGTCAGTTCCAGAGGAAAAGAGGACATACAGCTGTATTAAATAACACTGTGGTAATGGGAAGAGATTATTTGGGTGTTCAGTGCCAGCTTGAACAGAGCCTTGGGTGACGTGATTTAGTGTGAGGTGTCCCTGCCCATGGCAGGAGGGTTGGAACTGGATGATCTTAAGGTCCTTTCCAACCCAAACTATTCTATGACTCCATGATTCTAAATAAAGCATTGATTTAGCAAACTATAATTAAGCATGAAGCCATGAAATCACCTCCCTCATCTCTAAGTAACTCTATACATCTGTCTCAGGAAGAATACAGGTGAATTAAAGGAAAGGTAGAGCATAAAGGAAAGTCATATTGATGTAATTCCAATAGAAATAATGGCAGAATATGTAACCTGTGGGAAAGATTCAGGGAATTTCATGTGCTCGTGACTTTTACAAGTACTGCAAAAGAAGCTGGAGAGAAGCTGCCTTTCAGCCCAAGTTAATAGAAGTAACATGCAACATAGTAGTCTTCCAGAGAAGGCCATGAGGAAAACATTAAATAAAGTCAGGTTGATACAGTGTCTGCTGTTTGAGAAGTTGAGGCTCTTTGCTGTTAATAAATTGCTATTGAAAATCTATAACCTTTTCATTAACCATGAGTACTGGGATGCCCAAGCGTTTTGAAGCTGAGGATTAAATTCAGAGATTGTGGGCTTAACTTGACAATTTGGAATTCAAAACAAATATCACAACAGCTGAGATGCTTTATATCAATTGAAGTTTTTTCTCAGTGTCTCATGTTTTGTTTTTCAATAATAATGTGTAAGACTTGAGACAAAACCACGGGAGGGCATGTCAGTGCGAAGTCATGTACAGGAAGTTCTAGGTCTGAGTGAGAGTTTGTCGTGAGGATTTAAAGTCCTAGGAGTTATTCTTGGGTTTATTATAAAGAAGAAGTTCTTTACTGTAAGGGTGGTGAGGCACTGAAATGGGTTGGCCAAGAAAGCAGTGAATGCTCCGTCCCTGGCAGTATTCAAGGCCAGATTGGACAAAGCTTTGGGTGGCATGGTTTAGTGGGAGGTGTCCCTGCCCATGGCAGGGGGGTTGGAACTGGATGATCTTAAGGTCCTTTCCAACCCTAACTATTCTGTGATTCTATGATATTATCATGTATAGTTTTGATATCCTGGGAGATGGGGAGTGAGGGAAATTGGGTTTCTAATATTTGTAGAAGTATTGTAATATTGGGTTTTATATAATATCTCTTCCGTCTTGAAAGACCTGCGTGAAGGAAAGAATTTTTAAGCCATATAGTTGAGGATGATTTTAGTTAATGAGGAACACTTGGAATGACAGGTCCTGTAGAAGTGAAGTGTTTCTTAACAGCAGGGAGTTTGTTCCTTTAGGCTTCTTTATATGAATGCAATATTCTAGGACCTCAGATACACAGAACTTGCATCTTTCTGTTTAAAATTGCAGTTTTCTTGCATGTTTGTGTTATGGTAGAGTGCCTCTGGTCATTGCTAAATACTTGGAGGCAGGGTTTCAGCCAAGCTAGGAAGAGTTGTTTGAGTTCATATAAATAATCCTGCTCTTCTGGGAGGTACCCAAAAGTGCTTTACTGATTTTCTCTCATTCCTCTCTGTCTATAATCATACCTGTATCTGTCTGCTCTAACATTCCAAACTGAGGATGCTTAATAGATAAGGACTGTATAGCATTTTGGGACGGAAAATACAAGTATAGATGTTTATTTATAAGCAAACTGTGAATGCTCAAAGCAGAATTTAGTCAGGACCAATAGAAGGATGCCTATCCTTGGCAAGAATAGGAGGAGACTAAAGGCCGTGAAAAAACATGTTCTGTGAAGGTTACACAGTTTTTTCACCTTGTTCAATGAGAAGATTCTCTTGAAGAAGCCCTGTGTAGAGGTCTGTAATGTCTCCTGGGTGACATGGTTTACACTTGTCATTCTGCATTGTTCAAGATTTCTTCTGACATTGTTACATGAAAGCATGTGCAGGAGAAAGAGTAGGACTCTGAAGTATAGAGCTGTGTTGTTTGTAACAATAATCATTACCATGTTGTCACTGGGCTACATAATCTTTATGACAGGAGATACCCAAATTTTTTATCTCTTAATCCATCCCAAACACTTCCCTCAGTTCTTTCGCTATTTAAAGGGAAAATCCCTCTCACTGGCACAGGAGGATGGGTTAAGCAGAGGCTAGATGGGAAATTTGAGTTTCAGGACTTGCATCTGGGAGAATTAACAGCAATTTTACAATGAAGTCTGGGAATATTGAAACTGGCTTTGTGATTATAAACATATGCTACAAACTAGTCATTGCTTAGGAGACATCGGGTAAATCTTCCTTAAAGCAAGGCTGAAGGCGCTGCTCTACTGGCACATGCTCCTTGCTGATCTGAGGTATTGCTTATCCACAGGCCCGGTAGTGCTCTGACCGCAGAAGGTTGATATGCTCGGTTCAGCAGATAAGCAATATGTACTCATGCTGGAAAGCCTGATGAATGTGCATCCAGTTGAGGTATTGCTAGCTTGGCTGCTCTCCCTCAGCACTAATGCAGATCAGGTGCTTGAGATAAGCTCTTATGAGCACAAAATGTTGCACTAGTGAAGTGTAGACCTCAATTAACATGGAAATATAAATCACTGCTTTTTGCTACCACTGGAAATGAATATTCATGCCTGATCAGCTCAGTTCTAAGTAGCTGGAGTTGATTGAGATTGTTGCATCTAGCTGATAATATTGTGACTTTCTTTGATGCAGATTTGGAGAAACAAAGCCATTATGGTTTTCCGTCCTTCAATTTTTGTCTCCTAAAATTTGCTTTACATGAAATGGGGGAAATGGTTCCTTCAAGGGCTATTCAGTTGTTAACTTTCATTCCACGTGCCTCTCATATTCAATATAAAACATTTCCCTATCCTGTATAAATGGAGGGAAATGTACTCATTAGAGAAGGTATCTCTGAAGCCAGTTGGTTGTTGTTAAATGTATATTTACAGCTATCAAAGAAATCCAGGAAATACCCTTTTCTGGCTTTATTATGAAAGTTCATCTCCCTAAGGAGGGGCTTTTTTTTTAATTTGTGAGGAAAACGTTGGAGGAGTACATTGTTTTACTGTGTGTCACTGTGGGTAGACATAACTATGGCTGGCTTAACCCGTCATTAGCCTACTGAAGTTATGGTAACATATATATACACATGTTTTCTGTGAACCATTTTTACTTCTACATATCTGAGACTTAGTCATTGGGGGAGAAGAGGATTCTGTCTGTAGCAAATTCCTCAAGAGTCATGCTGGCATGGTCCTTGGTAGCTGGGGAAAAAGAAGTCTGGAGCTTCAATAACACCAGCTGAACCAATCCACCTACCGCAAAATACTGAAATGGACTTTGTTTCCTAGTAAAATAATGCCAGAGAATAGCCTTTGAGTTGTGGAGTTCTGAGTATCTTTGGTGGAAGATGACCTCAAAGGGAATGGTATGGCAGTAAAATACTTTTTGAGCTGAAATGCTAAAGCAGTGAATGGCTGGCCAGTGGGTTCAGCTCACTGCTATTACTGCTACACTGTTGGCACCTGGAAAAAGAAAGTCTGCTGTCAGAGAGCTTCAGTTTAAGTCCCAGATGTTTTAAAACAATTCTCATGACTAATATCTATGGAAAAAACCCCTATTTTGTGCTGCTTGAAATGATGGCATGTCAGTATATTTGCTTTTAAAGTGGGGCAAAATGTAACTGAACAAGATTATTTGCTGTTCAGGTGTGATTTCTTGGCACTGTTTTATCTGCAAGCCATGCCTTTCTTGGAGATGGCTATGGAAAATATATTGTGTTTAGACAGGGGAGGGGTAACAAAAGAGGAGTAGATTTCTGGTAAATTTTTACCCTCCCAGTATTGTACAGAATACTTCATAGTCTTGAAATAATTTTATAACTGAGCATTTGTTGTATGTACAGAACGTGTTAGTAGCAGGATTCCGTAGTATTACAGGAAGCATTTTACAGTTAAGAATAAGCACATTGTCTTTAAATATGTTAGCAGTAGTGCACAAAGTAATGTGTTCTGCTGGAATACATCTTCCTATGTATGTAAATGTCACAGGATTTGATCAAGTTGATAAAGTCTAACAGCAAGCAGATTGTTCAGTGGTTTGGTAGATCTTTAGTGTTTTGCAGCAGAACATTTAAGTTTTGTGTGTTAATACTTGAAATAATTCTATTTTTTGAGAGACAGAGAGGCTAAAGTCAATTATTTTATCATATCAGTATCCTATGCAGAGAGAATTGTTTCCAGAGCTCCTTGACTCACTTGAAAAGCTGACTACAAGTCCTTAAAAGATCACTTTTTATGATGGGATTGGGCTTCTAGGTCATATAAATTATTTTGTTAAAGTTTATTCTTGTCCTGATGATTAAACTGCAGATCAAGCTGTAACTTTGTTTGCAGGCAAGCTGTAAAGCCCCAAGTGAAAACATTGGTTCTGTACCTGAAAAGGTGGAGCTGCACAGCTGACCCAGCCCTTGTGCCCCCTGGGGGTCACCACTCATTACTGATCTCCATCTGGACATTGAGCCATTGACCACAACTCTCTACGTGCTGCCATCCGGCCAATTCTTTATCCCCAGAGTGGTCCATCCATCAGATTTATGTCCTCCAATTTAGGGGCAAGGATGTCGTTCAGGACAGTGTCAAATGCTTTGCACTAGTCCAGGTAGATGATAACTGCTCTGCTCCTATCCTTCAGTTCCATAGTCCCATCATAGAAGGACACCAAATTGGTCCAGCAGGATTTGCCCTTAGTGGAACCATGCTGGCTGTCACCAACCACCTTGTTGTTTTTCATGTGCTTCAGCATGTTTTCCAGGAACATCTGCTCCATGATCCTGCCAGGCGTAGAGGTGAGACTGACTGGTCTGTAGTTTCCTAGGTCTTCAATTTTTCCCTTTTTGAAAATGGGGGTTATATTCCCCTTTTTCCAGTTGTCGGGAACTTCACCTGACTGCCATGAGTTTTCAAATATGATGGGTAGTGGCTTAGCAACTTTGTTTGCCAGCTCCTTCAGGACCCGTGGATGGATATCATCAGGTACCATGCACTTGTGCACTTTCAAGTTCCTAAGATGATCTTGAACCTGATCCTCTCCTGCAGTGGGCCTGAGGTCTTCATTCTCATGTTCCCTGCACCTGCCTTCCAAGACTTGAATGATGTGGCCAGTGTACTTGTTGGTGAAGACTGAGGCAAAGGAGTAATTGAGAAGCTCAGTCTTCTCCAAATCTAGGGTAGCCAGTTCTCCTGTTTCCTTCCAGAGATGGCCCACATTATCCGTAGTCTGTCTTTGGTTTGCAATATACCTATAGAAGCCCTTCCTGTTATCTTTGATATCTCTGGCCAGTCTCAGTTCTAATTGGGCCTTAGCTTTCCTAACCTGATCCCTAGCTTCCTGGGCAATGTCCCTGTATTCTTCCCAGGATGCCTGTTCTTGCTTCCGCTTTCTATAAGCTTCCTTTTTCCTTCTGAGTTTTCTCAGCAGCTCCTTAATTAAGAGCATCTGAGCTCTTAATTTTGTGAAGAAGAATAGCTATTCCAAAGAAACTGCCATTCATGCCATGTTTCTATCTATGCTGGAGGATCCAGTGTACTCAGAAATACTGAGTGCCTTTCTTTTCTGTGTCCTCCCTCCATTTTGGGTTTAAAAACATTTCAGTTTAGTGAACCCTATCTTGTTTGTTAAGATTGTTTCCAGTTTTGATTCAAGATTGAAGTGATTTCAGTTTATTTATTTTCCTAAAAATAACAAAAGAAATTGATTGACAGCCAGTTACACTTCGTTTACTGCTGTGGATCTAAACATCCTGCCGATCTGCTCTAAATGTGTTGTCTTACGAATCCCATGCTTGCCAGTCATAGGGTTTACACTGATTTGGGCATAATGACAAGTCATCAAACATTTTCTAAAATAATTATTTTCCTTATCTCTCAAGAAAAATTTCAAATTAAATACATTTGCCAAAGAATGGGCAAATGTATTAAGAGTAATAAGATTTGCCTTAATGTTTAGAGGAATAGGGCTTAAAAGCTCTTTTTATTCTAGAACGTAGTTTTGATGTACTGATGGATAAGTTCTTCAGAGCCTTTGCATCTGTTGTTGACTGCAATGGGGATTTAGTGTTTTGATGCAGAGATGCCTAGGATGTGATTCACTGTACTGCCAAGTCCAGTGGGACATTATGAGGTTTTATGGTCTCATCTTCTGGTAGCACTTAAGCTATAGAACTTGGTGGTGGAGTTCCTGTTTAAGACACTTCAAGTGTCATTGAACTATAACATCCTTTTCAGAGAGACACTCTTGATCTGTAGACTCTTAAATTCATTAGATATTCATGAATATATAAAATGTAGCAGCTTTGGTCACACAGGTTGTACCTTTGTGGTTTAAAGAAACTCTTTTGTGTTCCCTTTCTTATGACTAAGAGTGAAGTTGAACGAACAGCCTGGTTTGAAGTGTGATTGTGAGGAGAGAATTTGCTTTTGTATGATAGCTGAGCTCAGGCTGTCTCAATTAATCAGTAAGTATATGCAGGTTTTAGAATTACAGCGACTTAAGCCATACATACTATATTTGTTGAAGTGATCATGGAGTGTGAGACTTATAAGTATCTACATACTTTGTATGTGTCTGTCTTTGATAGAACTTGCTTTCTGTGTATTTGTGGTTTAGAGTTTTACTCTGATAAAAAGCTCCATTTGGCTTCAGTTGGGAACATACGGAGCTTTGGAGGCTTGCATGTGTAAGTCAGGCTAGAGAATCAAGGCCAGGATGGAGAAGCTGCTAATGCTGTTGTGCAAGCTGGCACTTGAAGTATTTTATATGTCCAGAATTACCTACAGTGTTATTGTTTGGGGAAAAAAAGCCGTCTTTCTTAGCAGCGTAAGCTGGGAGAGTTGTTAAATTTCATGCTCAGCTTCAGGCTTTGTACATGATCACTGAAGGTGAATATCTGCCTTAAATAAAGGAGTAGGTCGTAAAATTTTGGAGAGCTGTTCATGCAGTCTTTGCCAATTCAGAGGCCTTGAGGATGACATAATTTCAATAGCAGAGCTTGCTTGCTCCTGTGTGTCAGTGTGGTGTTAATGGGAAGGGAATGATAGTGTATTAATAAACATGCGTGCTTCCAAGCTGAATTGTTATCAACCTATTTAAAATATTTTAGTTGTCTTTACAGATCTTTACTGTTAATGAAATTACCTCCTAAGATTTTGTGTATCTGAAAAGTTGCAATAAAGTGCCAGAAACTATATTAATGTGCCATGAGAGCTTTCTTAACGAAATTAATATGGCATTTATAACCTTTTTAGTGAGGCTTTTTACCAATTACAGCATAAAACGAGCTCCTAAGAGACAGAGATGTTCTTTTCTTGCCCAAGCTTCTATACTTCGTCTGCTTCCTTTCACAATACAAAATGGCAATGGTGAAAGAAAGTTCAATTCTTTGGTACCTTTCCGTGGATTTGTAACTTTTGTATTACTAATTGTGAACTTCAATTTTAGGTGTTTCAGTTTTCAGCTGGTAGGCTGTGTTTTTCCCTGAGGTAGCAGCAACTAGCAGTGGGAAGTTTGCCTTTCTTTTGAAAGAATGTGTTTTCCATTTTGTACAAAAATGCTTTTGTGATTGCAAAGCTTCAGTTGGAGCTCTGCCATTATAAAGTTGATTTTTGTAGATATTTTCTGGGTTTAGGGAGTTTGATTTCTTTTCTCTTTATGCTTATGTTTTGTAAGTGGTGAATCAAGTGTGCTTGACCTTTTGTAAATAGGTAGTACTCTTCGTAAGAGCTGAGGGGAACTAACAGGAAACAGCATGACAGCTGCCAAAGGGGAGTCAGAGCTAAAACCAGTGTGCAGTGGAGCTATGTACTGGGGTTTATTTAAGAACCCACAAGACTGAAGCTTTTATCATCTTCTGATTGATGTTGCATATCCACTACCTCTTCTGCTGCCAGCGCTGCACTCACACGGTTTTGACTTCCTTTCCCAGTAGGGAGATTGCTGCTGGTTTGGGAAGGTTGGGTAGAAAGTTACATTGGTTTGTGCTGTGCATCTCCTTGTAGTTACCAACCTTGGATATCGCTGTCCAAGAGTCTCTGGGCACCCTTGGCATTCATTTGTTCCCATGCCTCTCTGATCTCTGGGATTTTTCCTTGATTCTAAAGTCTTTCTCCAGTTATTCTTTTCACTAGGACAGCAGCTTTTCACTCATGACAAAAGCTGTGTTTGGTGCCATGATATATACTTTCATTCACCTTGTCCTAGTCTCTGATCTTGACTAACATGGATCTCTGGCTTCTGCATCTTTCTTAGAGGATTTCTAAGATTACTTATTAGGGGAGAAGTCCAAATGTGGATTGGTGCTGAAACAGAAGATAGCTTCTGGCTGTCAGTTTATGTCTTTTGACAATTTCAGGATTTATTCTATTTGAGGTCTTCCAATGCAAGAGCTTCCACATTCTGCAGTATTTCACATGACAGATTTCAATCAGCTTTACAGTCCTTTAACCATGCAGAAGTCTTCCCTGTTGACTGCATAAAAGCATACGGATAACATTTTTAAAAGGAAGGTGGCCTAATAGTGGCAAAAAAAAAAGTCTTTGTTCTTATTGCAATTTTTGATTATGCCTTTTTAAGTTTTCATCTGACTTGTTGTTGATGACCTGTTCTTTGGTACTCCTTACCTGGTTAACACGAAGATGTTCCTTTGCTGGGCTGGGACAGGGTCAAGTTTCCCCTTGCTTTTCGAGTCAGCAGCTAAGCTGGCTGTTGTGTCCTGTCTGAAGGTAACTGGCCTCAGAAAAAGAAAACATTTTGAAGGGTTCGTGGTCCAAAAGCATTGCTTGTGAGTCTTGCTTTGAGCATTCCAAAACTTCTTTCTATGACTAAAATGCTGTCCTGGGTTCAGGGGTAACAGTTACATTTCTTCTTTTTGTAGCTGGTGCAGTGCTGTGAGAGCACTGCTGATAACACATCGATGTTTTTAGTTGTTGCCAAGTAATGCTTACTCCAATCAAGGCTTTTTCAGTCTCATGCTCTGCCAGTGAGGACGGGCACGGGAAGCTGGGAGGAAGCAGACAGGACAACTGACCCTAACTAGCCAAAGGGGTATTCAGTACCACAGCACGTCATGCCCAATATAGAAACTGCAGGGAGTTGCCCAGAAGGCCCAGATCGCTGCTTGGGTGGGGCTGGGTATTGGTCAATGGGTGGTGTGCAGTTGCATTGTGCATCACTTGTGTTTGTTGCTTTCCCTTTTCCCCTTTTAGTTTTCTGTTCTCTCCCCTTGTTATTTCCCTTATCTTTATTATTATTGGTGGTAGCAGTAGTAGCTTTACATTCTTTTGATTCTCCTCCCCATCCCTCCAGAAGCAGGGGGAGTGAGTGAGAGGCTGCATGGTTCTGAGTTATTGGCTGGGTTTAAACTAAGACAAATGCTTTTATGCTTGAAATAAATATGAATGGACTTTCTGAGACTGCATTGTAGGAGCAGCAGTATACTTGCTCTGGTTATTATTTCTGCATTTCAGGATACGTAGAGGAGAGAACATTTGGAATATGAAGAACAGCTTCAAGAATGAGCAAACTTCCTCATTTTCTCATGCCATAGACCCTTCAAGGAGCAGATGCTCACCTCTTGCTCTTTCCTTGCACTGTTTCTGCAGCTTTTTTTTCTGCTGATTTATTTGAATCTGTGGTTTATCTGCACATCCAGTGTTCCCAAGGGAATGCAGTGTGGAGTCTGATTGTTTCTTCTGTTGGCTTAGCATCATTTTTGCTGCTGAGTATCAAATTTTGCTGAGGATATTTCAGCCAGCTTTGGGAACTGTGCTGCTGACTGCAACTGAAGGCATAGTAACAAAATGTGTGCTTCCCACAGTGCTTATCAAAAGTGCCTCTGCTCTTCATTGTGGAAGGAAGTGCACAAAGTACTTGGGCAGTTCTCTCTACTTCCATGGCAAAACCAAAGGAGGAGTCCGAATATTTTTTTATCTTAAATTTAATCAAGTGGAGAAAAGGGGTCAGGAGCCCTTGCAGAAGAAAGTATCACTCTTTATGCAAAGACAAAACACCCATTGTAGATGATAAGTTTTCTTTGTATTTGCGTCAGAGGGCTGTTTGGGTGTTTTGGTTTTGGTGGTGTGGTTTTTGTTTGGTTGTGGTGTCCATGTCCCTCCCTTACCTCCCGCCCCATTGTACAGAATCACTGCAGTGTTCTGGTATGAGTACCATAGTCACCTTCCAGGTTCTCCCCAAAATCTTGAGTCTTTTTTCACGTGAGGTATTTTTGGTGTGGATTATCAAACAGCCAAGCAGCGTATGGGCAATTTCTTGTTTTAAGTAAACAGCATTATTACTGTTAGCACAATGCAGCTTTGGAAGCTATTATACATAGTTTATCTTGTTTATGGTAAAGCACCTAAAAGCTAGGTGGTTTTTTAAATGAAATGTTTCGGTGCCAATGAGGTTTTGCTTAGGATTCATTACAGTCTTAGAAATAAAGAAATAGTCGGCATCTGTTGAGAGTTACAGCTGTGCCAGAATTTGTTATTGACTTGGTTTTCAGTCACAGGAAATCTGAAACTGTGGGGTATACCAATAGCTTGTCTAGAGTAATTCTCCAGATAAAATGAAAGAATATAGTTTTGGTAGCTACACACTAATGGTGAGTTGAATGCTTTCTAGGTGTTTTGTTTTAGTGCATTAAACAATGTTTGAAAAATAAGCTCTATAATTTTACATTTTCAGTAAAAGCTTCTTTTTTGTCATCCTGGAAAGACAAAGAAACTAACATACATCTAACTATATTAAAACTACTTGCTTTTTCATAAGGTGGTGGGGAAAGGCCTTTGCATGACACAGGCACAGGGCACTCAAGTTGCCTGGAAATGTGCTATTTAATATAAAGATTATTAGGTGCAATGATTGGCAACTTAATGACCAAAAAAACCCACCTCATTATTTTGTTCATATATAAATATGCATATATATAGCCTGGGATGAAAATAACCTCATGGCTGCAAGATCTGATTGAGCTGTCACAGCTAGTCTCTGTTTCTACCAGACAGTGGATGCCGCATACCAAACTATGTAACGTTTTGTGTCGCAAACTTGGCACTGGGAGGGGATTTAGGTTCTTGCTGAGGGGTTATGTGGTTATTGGCTGATTGTCTAAGATCTCTTATTACTAAAATGTTTCCAGCCTCATAAAGAATATTGGTAAAATGATATGATAATCACCATCTTGACTGATGCATCAGGTGCTGAAGTGCAGGCATCTGACAGTAACAGCATGTCTCTCCTAAGCTTCAGCGGAACAGTCAGGTGCTCTAGCCAGGATCTGCAATAGCTCCACATCTTCTAAAAGCAGATAAAACACACAGTGAGCCAGTGGTGTTTTGATGTGTGTAGCAGAAATTGGATAGAAATGAAGGCCCCAATAGATTTCTCACTTCATCATGGATGTCATCTTTCTAATCTGTCTCTGAGGCTGTTTCTCTCCTGCTCAGGAAAAGCAAGTAAATGCTTTCTATTTGTGAGTCTATTAAGTATTTCTCAAAAGAGATGAGAGAGGAGGGTAAAAAAAAAAAACAAAAAAACAAAACCCACAAACCGAAACCTGCTTAAAATCAAATGCTTTTTATCTCTTTGGAACCAAATGTTTTGTAAATGTCCACATCCTATTAAACCTATCTCTGAGTCTTCCAGCAGTGGCAGTTCTACAACTTCAGTCATTTCTCAGCTGTAGTTTACTGAGTATTTGGAGGATTAACACTCAGATTCTGAATTGTATATCATTCTTCCCTTGATAATCATTTAACTGGGGAGTAAGGGCACGTGTAGAGGATAGTTGTCAAACTTACAAAAACTGAAAGGGAACATGTGTTAATTAGTTGTATTACTGTCCATGTTAAATGAAGAATCTAGCTGGATTAGCGTGCCTAAGCCAGCCCTGTTATTTCTGGAAGAGTTTTTTGATATTGAGAATACTACGAGCAAGGAGACCCCTATGTCTGAGGCAAAATTTTTCACTTAGGGGAAAATTGATGCATCGAGTCCAGAAAATGATGTTACGTTAAACCTGTGCTCTTAAACTTAGGGCATGAGCTCTGTATGTAAACACTGAGTGATTTGTTTTTTCCCAACTGAGTAACTATAGTGACTCTGAAATTAACTGGAAGGTACAGATGGTTGACCCCTTAGATAGGCCATTTTAATTTTAGACACCTAAATTTAGAGTTTGGACTCTAAATGAGAGCATTGGGTTTGAAAGCTTTGGACTGGAACCCAGGAGCTTCACCCTGTCCCTACTGATATTATTATCATCTCTCTGAGCCTGTTCCTCCTACTGAAATTGAATAGCGTTTCTCTCTGGCTTAAGATGTTCTCAAACTGCTTTATTCATTTTTCACTTGTTTAGCTTTAGAAAGTCTGTATGTTTCAGTTCCTGTTATTAGCAGCAGAATCAGAATCAGATAGGGAATCTCTCTTACAATCAGAGATTGACAACTGGCTGCTGTAGGTGAAGCTTACTGTGGGCCTCCTCATGTGCCAAAATTTTCAATCATAAAATGCATTAATAACAGATAAAGCTTGTAGGGGAAATGGGAAAGGGAAAGCATGAATGGGACATTCCAATGTAACGAAGTCCATTGGAATCCTTCCTTTTGGTTCAGGAACTCCCCAAAGTGAATTTTTTGACCAGCAGAGTTGTTGTGTGGTGACCATTGCTCAGGCTTGGAAGGTAAAAAAAAAAGGATCAATGGGTGACGGGACGCTGCCTAAAAAGCATTAAAGTCTTCGAAAATCAACCAAGCTGTAAACTTGAACTGATAAATCTCTTTAGATCGGGCAGTTCATTAGGTATATGTCAAGCTGGGTATTACTGAAGAGAATTTGAGGTAAAATGTCTGATAGAAGTAAGATGTGAAGTTTTTTTGTATCACGAAGAACATAGTTACTAAAAATTCTAAATATAATATGTATGTTAATGCTGATACTCTCCAGAGATTTGAAATTATGCAAGGAAAAGTTGCTCATTATGTCTGTTTTGGAGCTAACTTACGTGTTCCTGACTTGTAAAGTAAAAGTTACAGTATGCAGTGAATCTTTTAGATTTCATAATCAGGAGGACATCTTCAAATAGGAAAGGGAGTTAGTACATCTATCCAGAGGAGAGACAGAGATGCTTTTGTTTGGAAGGGAAAACAGTCTTTGATCTATCCAGTTTTACCTGACAGCTCGGCACAATTGCATATTCAACCTGTTACTGCAGTTCAGCATTCTGTGCTGGAAGGCATTAAAATCCAATCAGTGCAGCTTTATATGAAGCCAGTCTTCAACTACCGAGACGAAAGTAGAGCAGAGTCCAGCAGCCAGGTTTGTGGGTTGGGGCATACTGCAGCCACACACTGCCATTCCAAATTACATGAGGGATGTTAGCCTGTGATATCGTTCCTGGTATAAAGGACAAAACCAATGTTTGAAGTGGCACTGTATTCCTCTGACCACGACCCTTTATTCTCAACATCTGAATGGAATTAAGCTTTGGGCCAGACAGTGCTGGCTGGAAACCATTTCTTTATGTGAGCTTTGCAGAAAGCAGCTATCCTGAAGTGTCTCTTTATTTTTAGGTGTAATTTGGGAGAGGGCAGTGTGATTTTTCAAGTGGTGTGGAGAAAGTAATACACCTTTCATGGACCATTTCTGTTTCATGTTTCAGTGCTATCCAAGATGAAATGTCAGCAAAGTCTGTCACCACCACCCCCACCCCCCCACCAAAGTGATACACAAGCACGGGAGTCCCCGTTCCTGCAGAAAGTTGTTACTAATACAGCCTCTTTTTTATTGTATTCATTGTAGAACAGCTCTGTATTGTCGTTATCATTAAGGCACAAAACACAGAAATAGAAGTATGTGATGCAAGACAGTAAAAAGTATGTTTGCCATTCATGAGAAATAAAAGGTTTTTTCTTTTTTTAATCCCTGGTATGTTTTTCATTCCTTCCAGCCTCTGAGGAGCACTAGAGCTGGTCAGAGTTTCTGCTTGCTGCCTTTTGTGCCACTTCTGGTTTATCATACTGCTGATGAATACTTTCTTCTTGGCAAAAAAACTTGTTTTTTCTACTTTTTAGAAAGTCCAAAGGAGCTCAACTGACATGATTGGAAATAACTGTTTATCTAAGGAATATGTACTTGTAGCCAATCAGAAATACCATGAATAGCTACAGCTACTTTGATGGCAGATGGAATATCCAATTCGGGCTGTAGTCCAGGTGATGCAATAAATAGATTATGTAGAAAACTGTTTAGGACAAGATAAATGAGTTCATGGTGTGCATTTTTTGAACATTTCATATTTTGAACGGATACATTAAGATTAGGTTTGAGTATTTTATTCTTTATTTTTTTCAATGGGCCAGATTATCATAGAATCATAGATCAGTTCGGGTTGGAAAGGACCTTAAGATCATCTAGTTCTAGGAGATCTCCCAGTAAAGTTTCAGGTACTGAGGACAGAAGGGTTTTGAATTGGTTGGTGAGTTTTTACTGTAGGAAGAGCTGTTGAGTTTGATGAGATGTCTTTCTGAAAAACAATCAACTGTTGATTAACAGTCCTTTGATATAGGAGATTCCATGTGATGGAGAAGGAAATCGGATGGTGAAGGCTCGGAGTTTAAAATGCCGTGGGCTAAAGTGAGAACTGAGTTCAACAGACATCTGAATGAAAAATCTCTAAATCAGAGCAACTCTAAAATGGGAACCCATCTATGAGATGAGGTACTGTAGTTTTCTGAAAGGCTGCCATACAAAAATATTAGTAAAATGTATTCGTACATTCATACTGCAAATCTTGAAGTGTAATTGGATGATTGAATAGTTTGCCATCTCCTTAAAAAGGTTTTGAAACCTATCGAATAGGTCTTTATTATAAGGTCTTGATTGGTATGTCATCCAGTTAATTTTAAATCGTGTTAGTCAAACAGGAATCATCCTGTAATGTGACAGCTCAGGCTCGGAGTTTGAGACTGGAAGTCCAGTAAATGATAACTTGTGTCTGTAGAGTAATCTGTGCAAATGGATAGTTAAAGATGGTGTTCAGATCTGATCATTAAATGCTAACAGACTGATTTTGCTGAAAAGATTGCTCATCTGTCTGAATTTTTGTGGTTGGTTGTTTGGTTTTTTTTTTCCTCCTTGGAACACATCTACGTTTTGTCTCCAGTGTTAGGGGGTGGCTTTTCTGTGGGTGTCTGAGAACGTGTGTGTGATTGATGAGCTGTTTTTTTCCGGTGTGGAAGCAAATAGCTATTGATGCAATACCCTGGAAACTGCTGTTCCTGAAGAGAGGCGGAGAAGAGAGTCTGCTCCCAGGGAGTGCGCCTGCTCTGACAGAGGGTTTGCTTTTGATCAGGTGCTGTTGTTGGAAACAACACCAAACAGCTTTCCACTGCTGGATCCGCACTTAGAATTTGCTCTCTCCAGAAGCCGCGCTTACAGCCATGGTCAGTGAAAGATGAACCTAACACAGAAGCAAAACCGCTGAGCTTTGGAGACTGTAAAATGTGATCTTTTAGTAGGAAAAGGAATTTAGAAACTTATTACCAAATGAAATATTCTTATTACTGCAGCAGCTATTAATTTATTTTATGAAATTGATTTAGTAGCGGTTGTGTTTCAGGAAGTCTTTCTGTTTGCTTCTCTATCCAGGAATTGGATGGAGAATTTCCTGTAAACAACAAAGTTATCCCTTATAATTTTCATGTAATTTGACATTTTCTTCTCCCCTTCCCTGTTCTTTTGTTTTCTGTATCTAAGAAGGATTATCTGTATTCTCAGTAATTTGATTGAACAAAGGTCGAGAGGCTTTGAGACTCTATGTGGCTAACTTAGTTTGCCAGCTTATCTACCAGTAATATTTACACCTTTGGCAATACATTCTCTGACTGATTCTGTATGAATTAGTGGCTCACCCAGGCAGCAATTTTATTTGTTTCTGTAGCTATTTTAGTATTAATTTTAGAAGGTGTTTACTGATGTTCAAGCTGAAAACCTACTTTGGCAGCTAATATCTTTCCAAATGAAAAAGCCGGGCAAATTAGGACATAGCAAAGAATATTGCCATAGCATGGTGTGTTATTTTGTGGAATATCAAAATCCAAATAGCTTTTGACATGTTTGCTTTCTGAAGTTGAGGGGATAAAAGGCTTCTGTTGAGAGGTGAAATAACTAATGCTGGTATTTCCAAGGTTTTGTACAAAGGATCAAATGAGGCATTTGAGTAGCTAGAAGACTTCTTGCTAATTCCTTTACTGCCATCATATGTGTATACGTACACAGCCTTCTCAGTGTACAGCTCCCTTGCTTTTGGCTGGGGGGAGGGACCTGATTATTTAGCAAGTTTTCTGAGAGCTGGTTTTCCTTACGATCACTAATGTATTCATTTTTGTGGAGTGTTTATCACATAGTCCAATTACCATTTAAAGGAAAAGAACTTAAATAATCCCTTCTATGACCCATGATCATTACACTTAATTTGAAGTATTAAACCACAAGTTTCCCTCCAGGCTTAGTAACAGTTGGCTTTGCAGCTTTCCCAGACAGCCTTGAGCACTGCTAAGAGAAACAACTGATTCCGTCAGATACAGTACAATACACTAAATATTTTGGTATTATGTAGACACTGAAAAAATCCTGTTGAACTGCTCAGTTTATTAAAAGGTTGCCTAAGTGCAAAAATCTCATTGCTTCTGTGGTGTCAGCGGTGTTCCTTAGAGTGGCAGGTATCTGCTCCATCAAAATCATTTGGTAAGAAGACCTCTGCACAAGAGGCATAAGCTGCTAGGCCTTTCCTTTTGCTGACAGCCAGGATGCTGTGAGTCCCTTTCCTCTCTAGCCTGCATGTCTGTTAGGGTCAGTTTTGGTTTGGTTTGTTTGCTGGCAGTCTGAGCTTTTAATTCTTTTTAGCTGGGAAGATTCTGAAGACCAGTGGGATCGCTCAAAGTAATTGTAGCTGGAGCTGAGACAATGGCTTTGATTTTTTTTCTTGGGCGTGATGCTGTAAAGGGGTAGCCAAGAACAGCCACTGGCTGCAACCTTGTGTTTTAGAGTGAAGTCAGACTGGCTGTGATAGGAACTCCCATTTAGTTGTATACACAGTGTCACTGTCTTAAGTGAAATTCTCCTGTTCTTGTTGTTTATTAGTAGTTGAAAGCCAAATAACTTGCAGGGCCATGGTATCTTACCTGTGCCTTCTGGGTGCCGAAGCTTTTCTTGAAGGTTCAGTATTACAGCTGTGGTACAGTTGTCCAAAGGCCTTTGCCTCTGACATTGAAGTATCTCTTCAGAAAGCTCTCAGATTCCTCAGAGAAGTGGCCAGGAGGCACTAGATTCTGTAGAGGGAACTGGCAATTCTTCTCTTTGCAGAAAATGGTGGACTAAATCTAGGTTGATTTCATGAGATGGGAAGATGGATGTCTCCTAGGATGCAACTATGACAGCAGCTAGAAAGTAGCAGGGGTTGCTGTTGGCATTTTGACATCAGAGAGAGAGAACCATACTAGCATCCATGTCATTGTTTGCTGGATGCCATGCCAGTGAAGATATTAATTTTCTAGATTTAAACCCCAGTAACTGTACCCCATTGGATTACTTGCTGTTATCAATAGTTCCTATATACTTTATTCATTCTAAGTAAGAGAAAATCTCTAGGGGCTCGATAGAATTACTTTTGAGACCTAAATATCAAGACACGTATCTTTCATGCTGTTTTGTTGGGGTTTATTCCAGTAACACAAGGAAAACTAGTTTCAGTAATTTCAGAACATACTTCAGAACAAAAATTCATCTTATGTTTTCAGCAGTTTGATTGAAAAAGGCATTTCCTGTTATCTGCACCACAGTCAAAACTGTTCTGTTGCTCTGTAATGTATAGATGAAAGGCTGCAGCTTATGATTTTTACAATAAGCAAACAGTACAAAAATCTGCTTGAGGAGCTGTGTTAGCAGAAGACTGTGTTTGGAAATCCAAGGGCTGAGAAGTCAGGAAGTGATAAGAGAAATGTGTTAGTAGTTTCATAACTCAGTGCCTCATGTGTCCTTATTACAATGCAGTCTTTTGTAGTGAAGTCGCTTACTAGGTTCCAATTTCATGGTTAGAACTTGAGCATTTCTGATGTCTCTGAAAAGTGTCCCAAAAGGTTTTTCTATTTCTGATAGTGTTTTTGAAGATTGACTTTTCTGTTTATCAGTTCCTCTTCCATTTCAGGGCATGTGTTTGGTTCTGGGGTGCAGATACTGCTCAAAAGTTTTGCCTGTTGTACTGGCTTAAGCAGAACCTTCACGAAACTGCGAGGCTTGTTTTGGAAAAATGCATGCAAGATCTGAGCTCTCTGAGGGCTCACATCCACCCTGATGAGAAGTCATGCAAGTGGGAGAGATAGTTTGGACACATCCATGTTTATAACTGACATGGTTTTCCATCAGCCTCAGGCCACCCTTTATGAATGAAGAAGTTGTGCCTTTCTTATGAGATGCTCCAACTACTTCCCAAAAAAAGGAAATGTTTTATAATGAAAATCTATGACCATGCCTGACAGTCCACAGGTTAAAACAGGCATAGTGAACCCATAGCTCCATTCCATGGTGTCCTCAGCTGTCAGTGTCTGCCATTGAAAATCTCCCAGGGAGCAAGACATGGTGGTGACTGTCAGGTGTGACTGCCTGGTGCCTTGCTCTGAGTGCCCGCATGTTCTATACTGTCGCTTGTGATGCTGCTGGCTGCTTGCAGCGCCAAGGTGACAGTGCCAGGCTGTACAAATGTGTTTCTAAAACCTAAGGGTAAATCTTTCATTATTTATTTTCTTGAGAGCAGGTTTTCAGTGCCATAGGAGCAGTGATCTGCAGAGATGTGAGGGAAGAGCTGAAACAATGAGTTTCTATAACCCACTCTTAACAAACTTTCCAAACCTCAAAGTAAACTGTTTATGCAGAAAAAGGTTAAGAAGGAAACTTAATTATTGTCTAAAATTACCAGAAGAGAGAGAAAGACTTCTGATAGTAGGAGTGTATTTTTTAGTCTAGCACACGGATGGTATAATGAGATCCATGACTTGGAAACTGGAGCTGGGTAAAGCCAACTGGAAGCAAGTTCTCTAAGTTTTCAGTGGTAGGTCTAATCAACAGCCTGGAACCTGATGGGTTTTCCACCAGCTGAAGTCTTTTACGTCAGCACTCATTCTCTTCCTAAGATTAATTACGTTTTTCAAATGAAAGTTGGACTTGATAGAGATGGCCAAATGAATTCCTTTGGCTTGTCTTACAGAGGAATTAGAAGATCAAAGTTCCTGAATTACGCTACTGTCCTCTGAATTACTTCTGTAACTTAAGTATTATTCTGAAATTTATAAGAGGATAAAGTAGCAATTTTTGTAACGATGATGTAGTCAGGTCAAATTTAGTTGGTTGAAACTGGCTTTAAAAATGCCATGTTTAATTTTTTCCCCTTCATTCATTACAAAACTATGATGAAGCTTTCATTAATCATCTTCCTAAAATTTGGAATTTTCTGAAAAATTTATAAATAGAATGAAAAGTTCTATTTTTGCTTGTACAAAAGAATAACAGAAACTATTCAGTTGTTATAAGAAAAATGCAGGGAAAGGGGAGGAGAACCCCCTCAAACCAAACCCTCAAACACCAGTAAACACCTTCGTGTTACACTTTTATAGCACTGCATGAAGCTGCAGAAACAGTAGATAGTTTAGTTCAATTGTTCTGGTTCACATTCAGCAAAATGGCAAGCTGACAGCTCATGTTCAGGTTAGCAAACCCAGTGCTGACCACAGTTTCCGAATGGATTCAGTGCAGCTCCCTCTATTTTTAGCTTTACAGGCCTTGACAACTGGAAAACCAGTTTTGCTGTTTTAGAGAAGCTTGGAATTCAATCGGCCATTGCATTTGATGAAAAAATAAGGCCAAAGCTTTCTCGGCATTCCCATCATTCTGTGTGACTAATTGGATGAATAAGGAAATTTGTGGACTTTTTCAGAGGAAGTCTTTTGTGACATGAATTTGTCCATGCTGTGAATCACTAGGTGCTGTCTTTTGGGGCAGTCCAGCTGAGTTAAAACCTGTGAGCACTGAAGCCTGTTATGGGACACACTACAGGTATTGTGTGCAGCTCTGGTGAGTGTGAACCCCCTTTATTTTTGTTTCTTCATTTTTGTATAGCATGGTATAGATACATTTCGCCACTTGTATGTTTCACGTTCCACTTTAAGTAGGGTGAATTATGGCTGTAATTGAGGATGACCAAAAAAGAAGAAAAATCCCTTTCTCTCCCATTCATTAAAAAAATTAAATTATCAAAGTATATTGTAATTTACTAATATGTATTTATTTAATATATACATGCTTGTAAATAGGCTGCTTTTCCTAGGAACTCATGTGTCTAGGATAATGTGAGCGGCTGCTCTTAAATTCTTGATATAAATCTGGATGCAGTGGAAAAATATCAGGGTTTGCTGTTGCTCAGCTGATACGAGTCCATTACATGTTTTGCACCTTGCTACCATCTGTCCACTGGCACGCTGCTTAGATAGAACAGGGGGAAATTCCAGTGAACTATGAACAGCATGCAGGAGGTGATGGTGGCTTTCTGACGCACAGAACAACATCAGGAGCTCCTAGACTTCCAGAAGATCTTTTGACCCTTTTGTCTTTTGATAATGTTTTAGTTCTTAAAATCTGTTGCAATAACTAAACATTGTTTTAAACTGAATGTAAGGGTTCTGGAGAATCCAGAAGGAAAAACTGAGAAATCAATATAGAAATGTAGAGAATGTTTTGGGTTATAGCTATAGCTGAAGTGTCTGTGTTATGGTAATTATCTGGCTTTCAAAATCAGTTGGAGGGCTCAGCTGAGATGGTCGCTGAAAACTTCACTCCAGCAGGACTCCTTCCTAGGAACTGTTCGTGCCCGCAAGCAGCCAGCTTGACTGTGCGTTACCTGCCCGAGGACCTTCACTATCCATTTAGATAGAAGTTCCATCCTTTGTTGTGCTTTTGTGGGGTATACTAAGCCAAAAGAAGGAAGGAAATGCAGGGGCGAGGGAAATTCCATTCTGCTTTGTTTGTTTCTATTCTTTTGCATTTGGATGCTTGAGAGCACTTGTTTTCCTTGTTGCGGCATGTAAATTTCTTTAATACGAGCTTTAGCTTAACCACCCAGTGGCTGATCAGTAGTTGTCAGTAATTTGCTCTAGATGACCCATCCCAGTCAGGCAGCACTGCAGTATTTTTGGACGTAAGTGCTCGCAGCCCTCAGCTGTGTGTGACAAGTGCCTGCAAGGTCAAGAGCAGCGTTGCTCAGGTAGGCTGAGTCTGCAAGCTGTTCTCCTTGGCTCCAATTGTCTGTGCATTTGGAGTAGTCCATGGGGGACAGGATTACCAATGGAGAAAATCCTGGCCGCCTCAGAGTACAAATATCTACATTATTGATATTTGCTCTCTGTCATCAAAATATCTTCTTTGAGCTGCCAGACAGTTCTCTGTTTCACTTTTGGAAATCATTTTAAAACCTTTACTTGTTAGGAAAGCAAACTTGAGAGGCTAAATCTGTGTAAATAAGTGAAAGTGCATGAAGGGTAGATTGTGAAAATATTGCTTAGACAGTGGCTCTGCTGAAGGCTGCGCAAATTCACACAAATTCAGCAGAAATCCTATTTCAGGTTAGATTTGTGAAGTTTCTTTCTGGTCATCTGGAGAAATTAATACATTCTAGAGAAAGACACAATGTACTGAATTTTGTCACGTGTTCTGAAGACTTGGAAGTCCCTATAGAGACAATTCTTTCCTCCTGAAGCTAATGTGAATTAATTCTAACAAAGCTAATGTGATTCTAACAAGTTTAGCTTCTATTTAAGCAGGGCTTTCTGTCCTATTTCATTGCACTGTTCTCTGGCGTGCTGTGTGTTCCTGTGTCTGACAGTTGTGCAAGCTTGGTTCTTGTCTGGGTGCTTTGTGAGGCCTTTGGAGGATTGCCTGGGAATTCCTGTAGGGCTGTAATCAGGCCATGGGACATTCAGTTGGAGTCATAGCTCCTCTGGAGCTGCAGATGCCCAGGAATCCCAGATGTTTTGCCAGCTTGCATTCAAATCATATGTGCTATGTATGAGCAATAGCAGTGATTTGTACATGGCTGATAAATCCAGCTTGCATGAGACAGTGAACTTTGCGTCCAATCTAGCCTAAATACTGTTTGGTTTTGTATCAGAAAAAGCCTAAATGGCAATATAAGATATAATTAAAGGTTTATTTCCATATTCAATTTTGAATGCAGCAGCTTCTAGAGGCCCTGACTAGAAATAATATGGGTTTGGAAGGGTCTGTAGTGCAGAAGGCAGCATATGGACCAAATTGATCATCTGCTTGGTGCCATCTGGAATAGGACAGCAGACATTAGGGAGATGATCAGGTATCTGTGTGGATGTGCAAGACAGCAGTGAAGCTGGATGTGCTTGCAGAGCCACATGATTATTGGTGGCCATCCATACATCCAGCCCTGGATGTTACTTTTCAGAGTGACTCTTTTTTCTTAGCCTGTAAGGTTCTGTTTGAGTTGTGACTTTTTAGGCGTTGCATTCCCATTTGGCTGAGGTGTAATGTTGTCATCCTCATTTGCTTCCCTGAGGTTTTTGTAATGGTTCTTGTCCTTTACCTGCTGGGTAAACACAGGCGTTTGTAGATTTGTCTGGTCGGGATTTGTAAAGCAGTGTGGGTCTTCTGAAACAATACTAGTGACTGGGAACTGATGTGGCCATGACACAAACTGTAGCACAGGGGATGTGCTGAACATCAGGAAATATTTTTTCATGGTGAGGGTGCCTGAATGCTGGCACAGGTTGTCCAGGGAGGTTGTGGAGATCCTCAAAAGCCAGACACAGCCCTGGGCAAAACTGTCTCTGGGTGGCCCTGCTCAAGCAGGGGGTGGAACAGGTGGATGTCCAGAGCTCCCTGCCAACCACAGCCACTCTGTGATGCATGTTCTGTGCAATCATTTGATTCTGAGCTCTCCCCCAAAACAGGTCTTCTTTGTACCCTGAAAAATTACCTTGCCTCTTTTCTAAGCAATTGCAGAGATGTCATTTTAGCGATGGAAAAAATGCACATTCCTCTGGAAACCTATTATATCTTGAAAAACTTCCACAGGTGCTTGAGAAGCACAATGCAAATTGTGTGCGCAATTTGGGATTCCTGTTCTTGGTTTTGATTCTGAAATACTTTGTCTGCACTGAGCAGTACCAGCCATCAGGGAAATCTGACTGTCTGTCCTGCACAAGGACATCTCTGCTAGGGCTTTGCCAAAGCTGTTTATGACTTATGTAAATGCCATCCCACTGATGAGCTCTACAGCATGTCCTGAGGTCTGCTCAAGTGTTAGTTGGTATATTGGTTTGTGTAGTGTATTAAAAGTTTTTCTGTTCAGTATAAGGTTTGAGCTGTAATTCAGTCCTTAGGATGCCCCACATGTTACAGAGCAGGATGTGCCCTGGCACATGATACATTGGACACCTTAGGTAGATGAACAGTAGAACAGAGAGTCTGAAAAACAGCAACTAGATTTTGTTTTCTCATCTTCTGTATTAGACATCTTGTCCTCCTTCTGAACTAGGATTTTCTGTTTCACTTTATCAGCAGGAACTATTCCAATGAACTTAGGTCACAGATGCACCTAGTTGAAGATCAGGGCTCTTTGTGTCAGGTGCTGTTACTGTTTTGTTATAGAGGAAGTTTGAGGGTTTTTAAAGCAGCATAGCAGGCTCTTTTGTGTTATTTGGTATAATAATACTTTAACTGTAGTACTTGAAAATGTGTTCATGGTCAGTTGCAGTGTTCTGACTCCAGCTTACAGCTTCATTCACTTTCAGCTGCAAGCCCCATTGTATTTTCTGACTGCTAAAATTGTATGTCTTTTCCTGTGCTGTCCAGTGTCCTTCTAGTCAGTAGCACAGTTGCTCAGTTGGGGGTTTTAGGTAGAGACTCTGTTCTTGCCTTGAACAGCCTTTCACTGCTGCAGGATGGCAGTTGTTCTATTGAATGTTAGGCTGCACGTGCTCAGGCTGCATTTTCATTTTATTCTTACATAAAGGTGGTCTGGAACCTTTATTATTATTATGGGACACCTTTGTTCTGGAAGGATGATCTGTTTTTGCTGACATTACAAATGGTATTTAAGATGCTGTGTATATGATTCTTCAATAGTCAACAGGCAATGTAAAAGGTCAGCCTTCTAACTAATGTGCAAGGTCAGTTTTCTTTCAGTGGAAAGATAGAGTTGATGAGACTTTGCTAGGTAAACTTTGGGAGTATTTTGTCCTTGAGCAGAATCCAGTCACTTCTAGTGAGGGTAAAGATACTTTTTTGTTGCGCTGTATTATGATGCTGTCCATGCAATCAGGTAATGGTGGGTTTATATAACACTTGCTGTTCAGTGTGAACAGCCCCTAACTCGCCACTCTCTGCCTGTCTTGCATAGGCTATGCCTTTCAGATAGAAAGGAGAAATCAGATGAAATCTTTAGCAAACTGGAATGCAAAAAAACCTGAAATACTTACCTTAAAAGCTAATATGTACCATCATACTTGAGTTTGTTTCTGGTAAATTTCTGCTACTGGCAAAGTTGTTCTGTTGAGAAGTTACACTTAAATTAGTTGTTGATTCTATATTCTCCGTGGGTTTGAATCACTTTCATCTGTACTTACACCATTTTTTGGATGTCTTTTGGTTCCAATTTGACCTTTGTACAGCACTTCATAGCTGATTACTTTGTCCATCATTACAGCAGGTGACTGTAATTTGAAATGGTTTATTCGGTCATTTGAAAGACTTCATTTTTACAACCTGAGGCTCTTCAGAAGTGCTGCTAAATGCCTCGTTCATCTGGTGCTCATCCTGTGTGTGAGCACAGCTGGCAAAGGACAAACCTGAGTGGGGTCCCATGGGACATGGGGCAGATTAAGCTGGGTGGCTGTGAGGAGCTGGGGAAGGTCTGCTCTTTTAGAGACCCTTACCATGGGCACCTCCTCCCATGTCATGGTTGCTTTGTCTTTGTGTCTGTAAAAGAAATTACATTACTGTATATTTTAATGGATTATTATAATTTTTTCTCTTGCATTTTGTTATATACTGCTTAATGCTTGTGAAATAAAAATAGAAAGAAATACTTGTCTGCTGTTGTAATTTTACTTCTGTCTGCAAAAGTAAGAGAAGAATTTATAAATTGATAATCAAAGCTTGATGGATAATATGGAATATCATCTGGAAACTTTTTTACTGATTTCCACAATACATGGTACCCTAACACATTAAAGAAACTAAAAACAAGCTAATAAACCAAGAATGGTTACTGCGTATGGTAATTTTTAATATCCTTTTTTGCATTACCACCTTTTAATTTTTGGTAGAAATTAAGAAAGCAAGAGACATTTATGATAAGCATGTCGTTCCCCCCCGAATTGTGGAATTTCTTTTCTTCTGCTAAAACATCTGGAGCTTGGTGGAATAAGCCTGTGGGTAAGTTAATGAAATGTCGCATTTCTGCTCTGTCAGATGTCTGTCAGCTGCTAGTAAGAGGAGTATTAAATGAATCCACCAGGCTCTAGGCGCGTAGCTTGCAGTGGGGCTATTGACTGATGTCCATCCAGGTCTATAGAAATTGAATGAAAACGCCAATCTAAACAGGTGGTGTTAGTGATGTTAGTTGTTAGTTAAGACATTTGTATTATTTGTAAATACGTGTATTTATAGCTGTAGATTGACAATATACAGACATGGATAACAGATGCACTACAGATATACCTATAGATTACATATTGCTTATCTAAACATATATATATTTAAGCATGTGCATAACATTTTTTGGTCCATAAAAATGCATACTGTAATTTTTATATTGATCATACCTCTTTTCTAATGCCTTTGACTTGTAGTAGTTATTAAAATGCTTGCTCATTTCTTTGCATGGTATTTGGTAAGCTGTTCAAAAATAATAGCAGAAGTGGGGGGATACAAGTCATCAGGTTTAGGGACTTAAGAAGGCAGTTCAGCTCAAAGAATCATATTTTTCTTGCATTTTTCTTATTGTCTACATTTTATAACGAAATTGCATCTATGGGAAATATTTATCTGACTTCAGCTAAAGAATATATGAGATGGATAACCAAAGAAATATGTGATCATCTTACATACATAACTATATCTGGCATGACATTTCTTGTTTTTTTCCGGTCTATGGCAAGGTTCCTTGCACAGCAATTTAGTGCTTCATAATGTTATGATAAACTAAACATTGCAAAAGATCTAATGTACTGAAGAAGACAAAAAAAAGCCCAATCCCAGAAACTGGGGTTTGTACCATAGTGCTGTTTTCTGTTTTTTAATTTCTCCCAGTAGACTAAGGCATGGAGGCAGAGGTGGGAATGGGGGATTGTTTGGTTGCTAGGTTGGTTGGTTTGATGGTGAATTTTTTTATGTTTCTGGACGAGTTTTGATACCGACTGCTGTGCAGATGGATGTTTGTGTGCCATGCAGCAGGCAGGGTTATACTGGTAGAGTTCAGTAACAGGTTACATTTGTCAGTAAGTTTTACAGTACCTTCCATGTGTAAATATATTTTATTTAATACATTCCGTTGAGGTTTGTAGATGATAAGGCTGTGTACAAACTCACTTTGTGGATGAAATGTCTTTCCCCTAATGGTAGAATATGAGAGTTGCTCACAAATGCTCTATAGTATGAATGAGAACTGCAAAGTACGCTTTTTAGAGGTAGTGCAGTATACTTGTGTGTTTTGGGTGCTAAAATAGCTATGGCTGATTTCAGGGTGGAGTGTAGATGTATCTGGCCTAAGGGCATCTCGGGTAAGAGAATTGATTATAAGGGGAATTCCAAGGCTGGAATATGTGAAAAGGAAGTGAATCAACTGAAAAGACGTTTATTCATGTTAATTTCTTCTTAATATTAGTATAATTATTCCCATTTTACAGGTATAGAAACTGATACAGAAAGGTGAAGTTACGTATGTACTTAAGTGTGTAGGAGCCTTCTGAAACACATAAATGAGCCCATGCAAACTATATGGCCAGGAGTAACAAGCCTATTAATTTGTCTGCAGTGTGGGTATCTGTGTCCTGGGTTCCAACTAAGCATCTCCCTGTGCCGTCAGCAGACAGCCTCATAATCTTTTCAGGTCAGCTCTGTGTATGGACAAATATTTGCTGCACTGAAAGTACAGCTCTTATTTGAGAAGTGTGTATTCCAGCGTGTAAATTCACATTACAGTGTTTAGATGGGCTTTGTTAAATTCCTGAGATTTCTCCTTCGCCCCTTTCCACTTTCTTAAATACAGTTTTGACTTCGCCTGTGATAGCTGGGAACACTGAAAGAAAGCAGCAGGGGAGAGATTGGAGGCAAGGGTTGTTCTGTGTCCCACTGAAATGCAAGCTGACTCCTAATGTGGCAGGATGTACAAGCAGGAGGAAAAGAATAGGGAAGTGTGTGAGCAGAGGTGAAGAACTGGCACTGCCCTCCACTGCTAAATAAGCAGAGTAGTCTGATGTCACTGTGACCATAGGAACAAAAAAATCCCCACAGAGATGCTAGGCTTGATTACATCAGTTCATAAAATTGGCTTTGCTTTCCTCTTTGCAATACCAGCTTTGATGCAAAAGCTGATGTAATGTGAGCACATGCAGTAAAGTGCAAAACAACCATGTGATTTTTTAGCTTCAGAGAAGATTCGTTGTTATGGAAGGCGATGGTGATTTTGCCACTCATGTCAGCAAGTGCTTTTAATAACAGCTGCCTGGATGACATGCCGCTGAACTGTCAGAGACACGTTTCTGTCTTTTGAAACTGAAAATTTAAGTTCTTCATCCTCTTTTACTCATATATGGGAACTTGAATAGAGAAGAATGGATGCTCTGCATTGTTTTAATGTATTGTGGTGTGCAAATATATTTCTCTTTTTTTTTTTTTTTGAACTTCCTGCTTATTCTGCTAGCGGTGTATAGGAGTGTTTGAAAGGGTCCCATTAAGAATGCTTACTGGAGCAGGGTTCTCAGCTTGCTTCAGTGAGGGGCTCTGGTTTAGCTGGATACATACACTGGCCAGTACTGAAACATCTGCTTTTCATCCTTTTCAACTTGTTTCAGGAACACAGGTAAAAGAAACATGCGTTCTTGCAGAGCTATTTACAAAATGAGAGGTTGAATCTGGTTTTTTTGTAGGTTGTTGAATATATATATTATAATTAAGTTATCTTGGGGCTTACTAAACATTTATCAGTGTTGCAGGTTTTTTAGACTGTTGCTGTTATTGTCACTGTAGCTATCAATGTAAAATCAATTATCCTGCACAGGAAATCTGAATTTTCATTCTTTACCAGCATAGTTTGGGAGCTATGTCGAATGTGGTTTTGGCAAGTACTAAGCAGGTACTTGCCAAAGTACTGAGTAAGGCTTGTAGTAAAATCGAACCGTTAAGGGTGTGGTGAAGAAAATATACATTGAGCACTTAAGAAATGGCAGTAGCTGTTCTCCATTAGTGTAAGCTATTTGTTTAGTATAATGGCAGATGCTGGGGGGAGGGTTATTCTGGAGAGGCAGTTGGCACTGTGAAGAAGGGAGTACATGTGGGGTTATATACCACCAAAAGACTATAACCATCTAACCATAAAACAGAAGTTTGTCACAGTTGTCTGAATCGTTGGGCATTTCTCCTTTAAAACTGTCTTGTCTTGCTTTGGAAAAGTAGAGTTAGGTGTTTTAAAATGTTGTTTCTTGTGTTATAAAACCAGTTAAGAACCATCTGTTAATACGATACTAAAATTATTAGGCAGTTCTGTCATTTTCAGTAGGAAATGATTTTATGATGTAGTTAAATTAAGGAAAAAAACCCAACCAAACAAGCTGCCCTCAGAAAGCAGTGAGTGATAGAAATCGATGGTTTCCCGAAGTATATGGGGAAGTCGTATTTAAAAAGAAGAGGGGGATGGTAAGAACCAAGCATTCCTATTTCCGAGGAAGTGCTGTGTTGATGTGAAGTGCAGCAGCTGCACTGCGGAGTCCCGCTCGGGGTGACCTCAGTCCTGAACAGCACAGACTGTTCTGGGTGCAGGTGTGAGTACTGGATTCTTTGTTCTGTGTTCGTGGGTAAAATGTGTATCCACTGAATGAATTGGTATATTTGGTATTCCATGGTTCACTATGTGCCTTCCTGCTATTGCAGAAATAGTTTATTTCATTCTGTTGAATTACATTAGTTAAATAGGACAGGCGAGAGGAAGCGACTCCAGCAACAACCCCTGAATACATCAGGCAGGCAGACAAAAAGCCAGGGCTGGGCTGGGGATGGTGCAGGACATAAAAGACAGTTTTGACAGCTGACTGGTGATCTTTTGAAGAGGTTTGTATATGCTGCTTGAATTGGGAATCTTAAGTTTCCTCTCCATGCTTCATGAGGATAGAGTTGTGAAAAATGCTCACTTCTGATGGTGTGTACCCCATCAACCTGGGTTTGAATGTGACTATTCTTGTGACCCTGTCAGTGGTTTAGAACCTGTTGGTATCTGCGAGGTGTCAACACCTATTTATGTCCTGTGTGCCTTTATTTCTTGTGAAATTTCAGCTCCTGTTACTTGTTTTGTGTTTGATGTACACTGCCTGCAAGTAGCACTGTGCATACTGACACACGGCTACTTCTCTCACGCTTGTTTCCAACAAGCGAGTTTCCCGAACACCTCATTTTTATCATGTGTGTAGGCTCTTCAGTGTCTTGGAAGAATTAGCACAGATAGAGATTCCACAAATGCAAGTCCTTCTGGAAAGATGGGTATAGTTTCTCCAAATAATTAATAAGAAATTCAGTGTTTGCTTTGGCAGCCATTAGGGAAAGCACTGTTTATTCACCAAGTATGACTTTAGCAAGTTAAGTCCAGTTAAAGCTTTTTTTCCCTTGTATGAAGGAAATGTATCAACTGAAATGCAATAAAAGGATACAGTGTTCCAGATGAGTTGTAATCCTGTAAGGGTTTCAGAGAACGGTGGCAATAGTATTACTCTGCATTTGAGATCTCAGTCTTCGGTGGGTCCAGTATCCTGTTACTTCTCTGTAAAAACATGGTAATGGCAGAACTGTTTCCTTCATGCAAGTATTAGTATAGGAATAAATTTGAGAATTTGATGAATTTTCTTTTAAAATGAAAATGGATTAAGATACCTATGCAAATAGCGTTGTACTTGTAAGCAGTTCTCTGTTTTGTTACCCGAGCATGCCATTGCACTGTGTGCTTTATAAAGACGGAATGAAGTTTGCTGAGACTGACTTTAACCACTGGTTCTTACTTCTGATCCAGTGTGATTTCTTTAAATGAACTGACTCTAACTGAAGGCATATAGAGAAACAGATTGGATATTTTTGAGGATTTACCAAAGAAGGTGACTCATGAATGATAACCTAGCTTGACTGGCTGGCACAAGTCTAATGAGTGTGTAATACCATGTACTCAAACTACAGCATGGCTCTTTTGATTGTAAGAGTTGTCTCCTAGCTGGTTTTCTTTAAACCATCTGAAGTAGATCTTTGGCATGACATCAGTAATGCGTTCGTAGTAGGACTTGGGAAGACATCAACATTTCCAGTGGTGGGAAGTAGTTGAAGCAGAGTTTGGTGGGGTCAAGGACAGCTCAGCCTCCACCCACTGCTGTTGGTTTGGGAGCAGTAAGACACTGCGGCAAACAGCTGGTGTTCCTGAGTAATTCCTTCTGTTCCCACCTCATCACTCTGTCTAGGGTGTGGGGGTGGCCAGGTATGTTTCTAGGCAGGGAAGTCATTAAGATTAATGTCACCTATCGCAGTCATATTGTGGGGGAGAAGAGACATGGTTCGTCCTTCTCCTACCCTTTGTAAAGTGTTTATGCACTCATCTACCTGATGCTTGTGAGCATCAGTACAAAGGATAGGGGAGCAATATACAGATGGCCAGTTATTGTGGCTTACACTGGTAAGAGGACTTGTGTCCTTAGTCTCACCTGTCGGTGTGCCAAGCACCAGACTACAGACCCATATTAAGGTGTGGGAAGGGTCTTTCCCAGGAAGTTACTGTAACCTGGCACAGTGTGCTCTATGTATGTTCTTTGCTGGACTGAATGAGGTAGAGCAGAGTCATCCTGCTTATTGTAATAACAACATCTGATCCATCTGAGGCCATGGTGGCTGGCAAAAAAAACGATCCCATTAAGTGGGGTAGTGCCATTCAGATAAGTTGTGAATAACTAGAGTTAAATAAGAATTGTTTCTTCATGACCTCTGAACTCGTTTGCATGATTTCCTCAAGGGTGTTCTTTCAGGTAAGAGAGTGAAATCTCTCTAATTGCTTCAGAAGGAAAGGGTCTGGGAAGAAAATGAACTCTGGCAAATAAAAATCAGGTAACAGAGGCAGTGAAGGGGGTTCCTCACGTTTAAGGTGTTTATATGAACCAGTCCTGATGGACATCTGAATTTGGAGTTACAGATTCAGAGAAAGGAAATTCTGTTCATGTCGTAAGCTCTTAGTCACTGAAACCAGAAAAGTGGCTGCTTTTCATTTTTCTGTAGAGCGCTGTTGCTTTTGATATGCAGATGGTGCCATGTACCCTGTAACCTCAGTCTTTCAGAGAGCAAAAGGAAGGGCAGAGAAAAATGTGTGTGGTGCAGGAATTCAAATGATACGGAAACAAGGTTCCTGCCCTCTTTTGCAATTCAGTCCCAGATTCCATTAAAGCAAAAAGATCAAATCAGCTTGGACTCTGAGGGCAAGGATTGCCCTATGTGATAAGGGACGTTAGAGAATTTTTGCCTGTAATGAATAGAAAAGGAAACTGAGCTTACTGAATGCTAAAGCAGCTGTATGAGCAGTAATAGAACTGAGTGGGTTGTAGCTGAGCGACAGCTCATCGTATAATCATCATGTTTTCCACTTAGAGCATCTCTGAAAAACAAGAAAGATGGTTTAATTCTTTTAATTTAATTTTATTTTCTAAATCCTTCACTGACTATAGAGATGCATATTTTGAGTGATAGAACTGCCCATGGTTCAAGAACAACTCTTCCTTCTCCACCTCATTAAATCATATGGAGAATTTCCCTGCGTCATTTTTCTTTTTCCTTGTTCATCTTCTCTGGTACAGAGGTCAGGCTTGCTCTGCTGGCATCTCATGATGCAGAAGCAATCACTCAGCACAGACTTGTGCATGGTTCAGTGTCTTTGACACTCTCTGTTCCCTTTCCTGCTCACCTTGAGGAGCTGCCTATGAGGAGCACAGATGGGCAGCAACCTGAGCAGCAGCCCAGGCAGCTCACTGGGTGAGCCTGTCGGCATTGCCGCTGCTCAGCCCTGCCGTGTGGTTGAGGCAGGTCTGTAGCCTGCCTTGCTACTCTCTCAATCCTCAGTTCAAAGCAGCTGATTGAGGCCAAATGATGCTTCTGTGATGACAGAAAGCAGTAGCAGGTTCCCAGTTTCTGCAGGGAGCTCTCACTAACCTACAAATCAGACTTTTTTTTTTCCCTTGCAGTTACAGGAGAATAGCAACTGGAAAACAGCTTTATTTGGTATAGCAGGAATTAAAGGAGAATAGGTCTCATGAGAAGTTAAAATCCAATAGATGACTGTGCTTTATGCTGCGAGTCTTTAGGCATCTGGACATACTAGTTTTGCATTATATTTTCTCACCCAGTAGTGACTAGAAAGGTCCTATTACACCTGATCAGGTTCTTTGAAATAGTGTGTAAAACACATCAGTGGGCTTTGGAGCTTGTCAGGGTTTGTATCTACAGGTGTGGTTTATGGTTATGAGTCTTTTAGAAGTGAAATTGTGTTTATTATTTGTAAAGGCAAAGCTGTTACTATGAAGTTGGTGAAGCGTTGTGAAGAAGTCTTGAAGGGTGAAACTGGCTGCGTTTTTTCTGTGAAGTTAGCAAACTGTGGTTGGTGTAGAGTGCAAAGAGTAACTTGAATTGCTTGCATTTTATATTCTTTAAGAGGAAGCTAGTGTAGTTTGCAATTACAGTGCCCTCCAGATCTTTGCTGAGGTTTGTGTGGCTCTCCAGCAACAGGTTTTCCTGCTGTAATGCACCTCTGAAGTGTTTGTGAGCTTGGAAATTACTTTGATAGCTTTCAGAGAAAGTTCATACTGTGGCTTTGTTCAGTTGCTGCTGTGGGGGTTTTGCATGTGTATAAAACTCAGAACTAGCTTGTTCTCAGAAATGTATTACAGCAAAGTTAGGTAGAAATCAAGAATATAAATTTAAAATAAGTCATTCATCTTCTGCCACCCAGGAATGAACAAAGGACATACTTACAGATTAGTAAAAGGTTTAAGTTGTTATGTCCATAGTGGAGTATGGTAGAGTTGTGATTAGAGACTTTGATTAGTGAAAATAACTAGAGATTTGACACTAGTTCAAAATATTCCTTCTTGTACCAGAGTCCAAGAGGCTAATGGGAAAGAATAACAACCAAGGCAGATTTTTATGTATAGATACATGCATACATACAAACATATATAAATATATTTTAGATATTCTTTTTTATATCTGAAATCTATTCTAATATGAAAGTTTTCAAATCACAAAAATGAAGTGACTCTTCAGGTCAGAGTCAGTGTTAACATTGTTTAAAGATGAGACATGTTATTTGATCTTCCCCTGAGATTTTTGTTTGCATATTAAGAGAGTTCACAGTATTTAGAGGATGATTATAGGTAAAGTTCATGGAAAACTTCCTCTGACCTCACTGAAGTTAGGACTTCCTCCTGTGGTGAAAAAGATCTCAGAAACACACTGTCATATTGGTGACTGGGTGTTTGCTTTCATGTAGAACCAATCAGAGAATCATAAAGGTTGGAAGAGACCTTTGGAGATCATTTAGTCCCACCCCCTTTGCGAAGGCAGTGCCACCTAAAGCAGTTTGCACAGAAACGTGTCGAGGTGGGTTTGCAATGCCTCCAGAGAGGGAGACTCCACAACCTCCATGGACAGCCTGTTCTTGTACTCCGCCACCCTCAACATAAAGAAGTTTTTCCTTATATTCAGATGGAACTTCCCAAGGACTGGTAAGCCTTCTGTATGAGGAAAGGCTGAGAGACCTGCATTTGTCCAGTCTAGAGAAAAGAAGGTGCAGGGAGACCAAATCACCGTAGTCCAGTATTTAAAGGGTAGCTACAAACAAGATAATACTCTCATTTTACAAGGAGTCACATGGAAAGGACAGGGAGTAATGGGCACAAGTTAGTCCCTGGGAGATTCCACCTGGAAACAAGAGGACAATTTTTCACCATGGAAACAACCAGCCATTGAAATAATCTCCCCAGGGAAGTGGTGGATTTCCCAATGTTGGAAAATGTTAAGATTCGTCTGGACAAGGTGTTGGGACGTTTACCCTCGGTCATGTTCTGCCAGGAAAGATTGGACCAGATGATCCTTGAGGTCTATGATTCTTTTCCTCCACTTGTAGAGATGACATCCAGGATGAGCTGTTCCATCCCCTTTCCAGGGACAGAGGTGAAGCTGACTGGTTGGTCATTTCCTGACTCCTCCACCTTGTCCTTTTTGAAGAATGGGATGACGCTGGCTTTCCTCCAGTCCTCGGGCATCTCTCCTTTTCTCCATGACCTTTCAAAGATGGTGACTTGCAAGTAGCCAGTCTAGGCAAGTGCAAGTAGATTTTCATGGCTTTAAATTAGTCTAAATTCAGGACAAAAGAAATGAAATTATGTTAAAAGTAACTGTAAAACGGAAAAAAAGCATTTATCAGAAAGCAGATTGGAAGTCCTGTAACTGGTTTGCATAGGGAAAAATAATTAAGATTTGAAGTACATGTCACATCTCTATGTGACTATCTACCATACATAAAACCCCCAAGATATCATTTTTATTCCCTGAAATTTACTCCTTTAATGAAAGTAAAGCTACAGAACGAGCTTATATTGAACTAACAGGTGAAATCAGACAAATCTGTGTTTAAAATCCAAGATAATTTTCTTTGTAAAGTCAAACAGAAGTGGTAAGAGTTTATCAGGCTAGGTAAAATGTAACCCTTTTTCCCAAGGTATTTTCCCAGCATTGGAGATCCTCTGATTTCTATTTCTCAGGTTGTATTAATGCATGTGTACAGATAGTTACATAGTCAAGATCTACTTCAGGAGTTCAGTTTAGCTCCATACCACTTTTAACTTGCAAAAACTCTCTTAGAACTCATTTAATTGGGAATTTTGAACTTTTAATTGCTAGGGAAAAAAAAAAAAAACAAACCCCAAATCTACTCATTTGATGGTGTTTAAAAGAATGAGTATGTACAGTAAACTATAGGTGTTCACAGCACTGGGGAGATTAAACCAAGTTTTATGATCCTATGTTTCTCAGTCTTGTTTACAGAGACTTGACAAGAGTAGCTGGTACATTTCTAACAGCATAGAGGAGTCAGGTTAATTTAATGAAGTGGAGCTGGACAGTCAAATAATTTAGTCTTACTCTTGGTTAGATGTTTTTTTTGGTTATTGGGGAAAAGGAAGGTGTTCCCATCCACTTTTGTTGCCCCAGTTTTGTAGGACTGAAGAGATTGCTTCACATTGTCTGCTTTGTCGTGGCTCTGCTATTTTTCAGACCCTTTGTGAGCTGATTCAGTCCAGCACAAAATTCTTCCAGACAGAAATAAGTGACAGGTTTTTTTTTTGTTGTCAGAGTGAGTCAAAGTGGCCCAGGGACCACTTAGACAAGTGTCAGAGCAAATGCAAAGGAGCAAATGGCACCAAGTGGCCCAAGCCAGTGTCACAGGGAAGGAAGAAGAATCCACCTGAAGCTCCTAGGTTTTCGTATCATTTTTGGGTCGGTACAGACTAGTTTTGCTGGAAAAGTAATCTAAAGCAGACCTGTAGAGATTAGGGGTAATGTCCATTGTTTGTCCAATTCAGATTCTACCTATTTCATTTCAGAAGTTGAATTGATAAACTTGAGAGTTTAGAGTTGGTAGCTTTCTAGTATAGGTGTGGAAAAGCATCTCTGCTTTATGTATGTGTTGTGTATATGAAAAAGAGAGTTTTCCACTGTAAAAAGGTGTTTTCAGCTTTAGACCAGTGAAACCATTACTGTGTTTTCTGTGACTTCATGCTCTTGTGACAGATGCTCAAAATCAGTAGCAACAAACATAAGAGGTTTTTCATGTGTGAAATTAGAGCTTTGGATGAAAAATGACTGCTGCCTCCTTTACTGAGAGCTAAAAGGAATGTACAGAAAACTTCCCAAGATCCTGGTGGTGCTGTTTCTGTCAGTGTTCAAATACAGCAGCTTTTACGAAAACTCCTTTAGTACCTCATCATGGCAGAACCTGAGGCCTGCTGTAAGCATGGCACTTCCAGCATACCTCCACTGTCCTCTCACAGCCTCTCCTGAGGGACCTGCTCAGGATAAAATTGTTCACTGAGGTCCTCGTTTGTGCTTCAAAGTTGGAAATCTTCAGTATGTTTGTTTGGGCTACTGAAAACCCCATGTAACTACCACCTGCATGGCTGGAAGTGTATCTATTTTGTTTTCAGAGATAGAATTATAGTTCATAGTTTAAACAGTAATATAGTCAATATATGTGTGATACGAATCACATAATCAAGTGTGAGAGCATACGGTACTTATTAGAGTGTAATCATGTCAAGACATTACTGCACCAAAACCTTCCTGAATCACAGGTGAGAGACTGTCACATTTCAGGTATGCCATGAACAAGACCAGGCTGAATGTTGAAAGCACTCATTACCTTCATGGGAACTTGCTGGAAATGTTTGTTGTTTCCATAAAGGCCTTCTTGTGATTGTTTCAGTTTGAATCTGATGTCATTTTTCTTTCATTATGTATGAATCATTTTGACAAACTCATCAAGTGAATGTATATCAAATTGAATACTGAGGTCAAATTAGTTGCCAATTGTATTGGCAATTACAATTTCAATTAAACCTGTAGTTCCCAATTATAGGTAACTATGGCTTTTGCTATGTCTCTGTATTAGAAGGCTCTTGTCCATTGCTTGTGTTGGTATATAAATTTCAACCAGTTAAGATGAGAGCAGGATACTACTTTTCATTGTCCTAACTTCTGTTTTATTATCCAATGGATGCATGTAGGTGTCCAGGGATGATTTTAGCAGGAGGCAGAGTAACCAGGAAATACATTTCCTTACAGCCTCTTACATATTCCTTTTTTATTTCACATTTTCTCCATCTAGGGAGAGCTTTGTTCTGGCTATTTCTGAATTTCTGCAGTTCAAACAGCTGTTTTTAATGGCAGTTCAGAGAAACAAATAGACTCTTTGACGGACAGTGATACTCTGAGTAGTTATTCCATGTGTGCTGTTTCTCAAAGTGTTAATTGAGTTTTGTGAGTGTCAGGCAGTTGGGCAGGATGTGGGGGCATCCGAACAGCACAGCAGGCTTGGGCTCACTCTTTGTTTCTACCAGCAGCATTACTGACACACCACTTGTTCTCAATGATTTGTGTTGTGTGGCTTATGAATGAAATGTTGCTGGTGGAAAGGAACCAGACGAACTCAAAGATCCTGCGCTTCATTCTTGGGCTACCAGAGTTCTAGCATAATTACTAAATGTACTTGTATAATTTACACATAATAATACAAAGACTCCTGTAACATTGGAATCTGGGTAATGTTCCAAGCTAGAAGTCTGAAATAAAGACCTAGGCAAGAGTGGAAAAAGTATCTGGACAATCTCTGGAACACCTATCTTAATGTGTCATTTTAGCTTGTTTCTTGCGATGCTGGGAATCAAAGGGGTGATAGCTTTAGTCAAAAATGGGAGTTTTTTCCTAGGGACTTGAGTAGGCATTTGTGAAAATGCAGTTCATGACTGCATGGAGTTGCATATGCTTTTTCAACACCTTAAATACATTATTCCTGTGACCATGAATAGGGAGGATATTTATTTTTTACTATAGCTGTTTTCCCATTCCAGTGAAATTTCACAGAAAAGTGCTCTTAGTGTTCTAGGTGGCTGACTTGAGCTAACCAGGGAAAAATTCAACTGAACCTGGGAGGCAGGTCAGGTCTTACAGCTTTAAAAATGACCTGCCAAGGTGTGTTGTATTGAAATAAATCTGTGCAACAACATGTACTAGGAAAAATGTAGCTGAGTGAAAAAACGAAAACAGAAATGAGTTCTTTAGTCTTTTTATAAAACAAATATAGTGAACAAATATGTGGATTTGCTTACATTAATCTACAAGTAAATATAAATATATGTATATGAATTTGTTATGAAAAAGCAAGTATGATGACCATCAAAACTTTGCAAAGTGAAATAGTTGAGACTTGGACCAATGCAGAAGCAGATGGTGGTGTCAGAAGGAATGATACTTCGGCAGAGCATCATGAGCAGGCTCTAAAAGAGAAAGTACATGCTGATGTAACACTCCTAACAGGTAAATTGGGTAAAAACTGGATAAGCTACAATATGCTCACATATCCAGGCAGAAAATAAAACATTATCATACAGCTCTTTACACCACTTGGGTCTATGCATCATGGTTAATTTAATTAATGATGACTCCCCTAGCTCAGTCTGCCGTGCTTTCCTGTGTGTTTGCTGCTTGTTCAGGGTTTTTTTCTTTTAATTATATGACTTTTTTAACAAAATCAGTAAATCTCAATCTGCAAATGAATGTTAAGTGAGTAGAAAGGGACTAAATATACTGGATTGGCTGGAATAATTTCCTCAGTTCTGTTATTCACATGGAATGTGCAGTCAAACCAGTGGAAAATCAGCTCTCTAAACTACATTTTGAGGTTTATTGCCATTGTTTCTGTGAACAAGCAGTAAGGGGCCTCCATGGTTAAGAAGGTGTCATCTGTTGTACATAGCTCTGCAATGGCAAAAAAGCTCTCAATCTGAAGGCCATACTATTTGGGTATCAATTACCTTCTAGAATCCTTCTGTCAAGTTTAATGTGTGCTGGTGGTCATACACTGCTTCCCTCCGGAAAGTTTCCTCTCTGTTTCTCTGTTTGATAATGGGTGTTTGTTTTGTTTAATCTGAATTGGATTGGGCTCTGACTGAAGTTCTTGGTGGAAAAGCCAGTGTGATCTCAATAGTAAGGTACTGAAGTGCTTGTAACAATCTTGGGAATGGTTAAAGCTGGTAAAAAGGAAGACAGTATTTCTCTGTAACAGTGCTGCAGATTAGGACTCTGGGATCAGGGTGTGTAGCAGGAATTATAAATGGATGCAGAACAGCACTTCATAGTGTCGCTTTTGGAGTAAAACATGTTTTGGTCTTTCCATTCTCACAGGCACATGATACTGCAGAGCTTCACAATCAGAAGTAAAATCACCTGGACAGTTGCCTCCTGCCTTCCTAAATAGGTAAACATACTAGAATAGAAACAGGGACCTACCTACCTCATTTGTGTAAGTAGCCAAAAATGTCCCCTCCACCGCCCAAATTAGCATCTGTCATTTAGTTGTTTTGAAATGCTGAGCAGAAGGACCTTGCAAAGGAAACACGAATCTAATTTGTTTTCTGGTTGACAACAATTAAGTGTAGCCAACCAAAGAAATACTCTAAAATTATTAACAAGCTTAGAGCATGCCTGTTTGCCTGTGGCAATGCAGAGCTGATGGATGATGCAGTGTTACTCATTAAATGAATCTTTATCTGTGCCTCCTAAAGCTTCGATGCTGAATAAGTTCCTAAAAAACATCCATAACATTGCCATGTTGAGCTGCTGCAGCAGTTGATCTGTCACTGCAGAAGCTCTCTTTTGGGCTTAGTTCTTTGTTTTTATATTTCCAAACGGTTCATTTGGTAATAAGATGGTGCAACCCATTTAATGGAAGATGCCCATAGTAATCACCTTGGGAAGTACAGGCAGCTGAACAATACAGTTGCTAAATAAGTGGTGTTTAGCTGATTATCAGCTGCTGTAAATTGCTGTTTACCTGTTAACTTCTCTGTTCTTTTTCTAGGGAGAAGGTGGGTTTTCTGGGGTTGATGCCTACCTCTTCTGCTTCACCAAGATGAGATAGGCATGTGGGAGAGAGGGAGATTTTTGCAAGCAGAACCTACCATGGTAAGTTGGATTTTGTCTCTGCTTCTGCTACAGAATTTCTCAATGATGCTAAATACGTTGTTTAAACCTAACTTTTCCCACAAATGTTTCTCCTTCCCTGGCAGGATGTTAGGCATAACTCCTCCTTGGCAGCAGTGCATGATTAGAGTTCTTCCCTACTGCTTTTTCCTCCCCTGCCACATAGTTCCATGGAACTGCTTGAGGTGACATTCAATAAAATAAAGCATCAAATTAGAAGGAGCAGAAAATAATTACTTTCTACCGTATACACAAATACGAGAAACTGTGGTCTGTTGATTTGACACCACAAGGTCTGTCCTGACGGTTATACTAAAAATCAAGTACATAGGAACTAGATCTTTAATTCTGAGTTGTTAAATACCCTTAAAGTTGTAATAAAGTGCAGGGACTCAAAATTAATGCTTTTTAAGCTAATCTGTCTTCCTTGGTTCCATTTTTTAAATAGTATAGAAATTGCACACCTTACAGGCACATTCTTAAGTAAGCTTATTAATGCTTTGTGAGACATGTATCTGCTGAACAGTTGAGCATGGAAGGAAAGACAAAATTCTGAACCTCCCTTCAAGGGGTTCAAAAGGTTGAAGTAAGTCACATGGGAATGTGGTGGTGTTATGGTATTTGACATTCATGAAGTGATCTATGACGTTTTAACAAGGAGTGGCAGTAGTGCTGTTTTGAGATTCCTCAGTCTGTAGATCTTAATAAGAATTGAGCTACACACCTTTTCGTAGGTTTGGTACTCCCCTTCTGTTTGACAGTGTGTTTCCTTGTTTTCAGAAACAATTCATATTAAAATCTACATCATGGTGAGAGGCAAGTGTTCTGAAGCCTCTCAGAGGAGTAATGTTCGTTACCTTGTCATCTCTGATAACCAGCTGGTGGTAAGGCCAGTCTGCAGAGCCTCCTTGAGTTAGTTGTTGCATGGATTTGTGATGGTTCGTCTGACTGATCAAGGGGTAGCTGAGTGGTAGTGCTCTTCGGATTGGCTTTAATAAGTGCTATGCAGATTTGTGCATAAATACTTTACTTGGTTGTTAGATACAGATTGTTGATACAAAGTGAAAGTATGAGAAGAAGGGATTTTTAGCTCACTTCAGTATCAGGAATAGTATTTGGAAGATAAGCTCTTTCTTATTAGGACTCTTAACTGCGAAGTAGATTAAATTTCTTTTGGGTGTCTTGATTCACAGTGTACCTGATTGAGTTATAGTAACTATTTATTCTACAGCAGTCAGTATTGAAACTTCAGCGCTATAGATGCCAGAGAAATTCAGCAGTTTCTCTCATGATGAGATTCATAGCGTCTGTTTTCCGGTTTGCTTTACAGAAGGGCCTGGGTAATAAAGAGATAGGAGCCTGGACTCTTGCAGTGATAGGAAGAAATAAATCTTTCTGCTGAATTATTTCTGTATTTAGTTTTTTATTATTCAGGATTACATGAACTTGTATCATGAGATAAGTTGACCATGAGCAGTGGATGAATGGAGGAGGCAGAGCTTTGTAACACCAAGGCAGTGCTTCTAGTAAAGCTTAGGGAATGTAATGGCTGGTTCATGGTATTTTGGATAGAAAGGAATCAGAAAAAAAATACCCAAATTCAAACAGAAGGAACCTCCAAGCTACGTAACTCATCTCATCTTCTCTTGCCCCATGTTGTGGTTTAAGCCTCTCAGCCACGCAGTTTGCTCACTCACTCCCCTCTCCTTCTTCCCCCCAGCTCCCGGAGGGACGGAAGGAGAATTGAAAGAATGCAACTCCCACGGGTTGAGATAAGAACAGTTTAGTAACTAAGGTATAACACAAACCACTACTGCTACCACCAATAGTAATAGCAAGAGAAATACAAGGGAAGAGAATACAACAGCGCACCACATACCCAGCCCGACCAATCATTGAACCCCACACCCTTCTGGGTCTCTGCCCTCTGTTTTTCCATCCTGGGCATGAAGTGCTGTGGTGTGGAAATAAGGGGTGGATACTGTCATGGGTTCAGCAGTAGCAGTCATTTTTGTCCTTCTTGGTGGCTGGTGCGGCACTGTATTTTTTGACTTTCAGCCTGGGAACGGCGTTGATGGCACCGATGTTTTCGATTACTGCTTAGAACGTTGGTCTGGCCAGCGACTTTCTGGGTCTCATGCTCTGCCAGGGAGGAGGGGAAGCCGGGAGGAAGCGGAGACAGGACACCTCACCCAAACTGACCAAAGAGGTGTTCCTCAGGAATTATTTGTATTACTTTTGATGCTTCCCAGTCTCTTCTACATAGAAGAAGTTTGTGTAGCAAAGTTGGCGAATACTTATCGTTGATCACAATGTTTTGCTGTTGGATTCTTCCTGAAGGTGCTGGCTTTAGCTGACTTGTAAGTGATGTATTTTTCCACTAAACTTCTCTGCCTAAGTTGGAGACTGTGATTTTGAAGCCTGAGCCACATCCTTGCTGCTGATATTCCAGCCTTCAGTGGAGCCAGTGTGAGTAGCAGAGTTCTGAGCTTCCATAAACATTGTCCTGACAAACCTTAAAAGAGATTTTGAGAGTAAGATGTTTGTAAAAACTGTTATTAACTCACAGGTAGCGCAAAGCTTAAGAAAACCAGGAAAAAAAAAAAGGCAAAAGAGCTCAAAAAGGTGTCTTTGGCCAATACTGCTTTCATTTTTCTGTTCTAAACATACCAGCTGAACAGGCAGTTTGTGCATCCTGCTGGTGGTGGTGTGCTCTCTTGTGCATTGGCATATATGGTCTTGTTTTTCTACTGTGCTGTCTCATGAAGTCAGTGGTCCAGCCCTTCAGAACAAGCTGGGTTTCTACATCTGACAGTTGTGAACTTTGATAATACATTGTAGTGGTCTGGGGACCTGAAATTGGTTTTGTCAGTTCTTCTGTTTTCTTTTCTTGTTGAGTGGTAATTATCCAAATATTATCTGATATAGTTTTAGGAGAAAATAATTTTCTTTAATACCGCCAGGGATGGAGTAAGAACATAAATATAGGCCTGGGTAATAGTTCTGTATTATTCTTCCTGTGTTCTTTCTGGCCACACGGATTCTGAGTAATCAGATTTTCATACAGTGTAGAAAGAGAGATGACAAGAATGTTTGCTTACAAGCAAAGCTTCATACTAAGTTAGAATTCTCAAGTCTCTCCCTTTTCCTACTTCCAAGCCTGAACTGTGATTAGATTCTGTTGGGGTTGTTCGTTGGTTGGTTGTTTTTTTGTTGGTGGTTTGTTTGTTGTGTCTGACTTGTCTTGAATATACATTCTTTCTATGTCTCCCTGTGTCTCTCACCTGAAGTGGGACTTCATGTGCCAAGCTCTCTTAGGGCTCCTGAACTGTTGCAGTGCTCATCAGTTCTGTCTATAGCTGTGGCACCATTTTTGCAGAACTGTATTCAAGTGTTGCATACGGAACAATTCCACTGAAACCATTGTCACTTCAGAAGTCCTTGTGAGTGGGGACATTGCCCTCAGCACCCACAAATCCCCGTCTTTCTACAGGTGTCAGACTAATTGTATTTGCCCTTGCCAGACCACCAGCACTGAGCAGATTGCATTGCTCTGTTCTGCTGGGGCCAAGTCAATCCATGTTAGTGGTTTCTTTAATCTTTCAAAAGTTTTACTTGGGGCAGTGGCTTCAGCCAATTCTAGTCTCATCGTAGTAGTCAGAGGCAAGTAGTGCCTGCGTCAAGGAAAGTTATGCTCTTTCCATATTTGGGGCTTGATTTAGCTGAAAAAAATCTAAGCTTGGTTCTCAGGAGTCTTATGGCTCATGTGGTTTGCCTTCCCAACCTTGATTTCAAGTGTATACCTTATCTAAACCAAATCTTATCTCATGAGTTTCATCTGTGCATCTGAAGTGTTTAATTCTACAGTGTATTTTTGCTAGGTTTTGCTTTTCAAGGACAGGAATAGTAGGAAATTGAGTAGACCAGGGAGCCTGCAGAGCTGACAAAAAAGAAGGAAATGAAATGATCCAGTTTTCCATCTTACATTGCTGATCTAAAAATCCTCTGATGGCAAAATTCACTTCTAGGCATTTAGTCATTTGTTACAAGAATTGATCCATCTTGCATATCCCTTTTACCAGCTTTACAGAACTTAATCGGAATCATAGAATAGTTAGGATTAGAAAGGACCTTAAGACCATCTAGGTCCAAACCCCCCTGCCATGGGCAGGGACACCTCACACTAAACAATATCACCCAAGGCTCTGTCCACCCCAGCCTTGAACACTGCCAGCAATGGAGCATTCACATCTTCCCTGGGCAACCCATTCCAGTGCCTCACCACCCTTACAGTAAAGAACTTCTTCCTTATATCCAATCTCAGCTTCCCCTGTTTAAGTTTGAACCCATTACCCCTTGTCCTCTCACTACAGTCCCTAATGAAGAGTCCCTCCCCAGTAT
>JAOEHY010040748.1:0-63656 GCA_025447955.1 Psilopsiagon aurifrons
TCAGCACCCTCACAGGGAAGAGCTTCTGCCCAAGAGCTCATCTCAGTCTCCCCTCTGGCAGTTAAAGCCATTCCCTTTGTCTGTCCCTACAGGCCCTTGGCCAAAGCCTCTCTCCAGGTTTCCTGGAGCCCCTTTTAGGCACTGGAGCAGCTCTGAGGTCTCTCTGGAGCCTTCTCAAGAAAATAAGCTGTCTTTTGCTGGCTGCACATGACCAAGACCCCTCGGGTACCAAAGCCCAGGCCTGAGCAGCCCCACGGTAGCTGGGAGTGCTGACAGTGTGGCTGCCAAACCCCAGCAGGCATTGCTGACACCAGCCAACACCCTCACAACAAAATTCTGCTTCCCAGGCCAATTCTGCTGTAATACATCATCCGCAAGCGAACTTGTCAGATTGGTTTGTCTACAAATATGTTCACACTTGGAAATCTCTCCCTTCTGTGAACAGCAATCCATTAAACATGCAGCTCTCTGTTTTCCCCATCTCGCTCTCTGTACAGAAAACCAGTTCTCTCCTTTTGTCCTCAGTAAATGCCTATTCCATGTTTTTGCATGTTTTAAATATTCACGCATACGAAAGAAGCTGTAAAAACATTGCAGGGCTTATTTATTATTTAGTGTACACACTTCTCCCTGCAGAACACCAAAATAAAAAACATTTTAGTTCTTTTTTTTTTTCATTTCCTTTGTATTTGATTTCCATTACTCTGCTCGTTAAAGTTTAAAAACTGCTTTGTTTCCTGACAGTTGGGATTTATGTGTCTTCTTGTCAGGGAATACAAGTGTACCTGTGGACATGATGGCAGAGGTGGGGCTGAGACGCTGTGGGACCTTCTGGCTGGGTCCTGTGTGCAACACAAAGCTGGAGCCATGCTGGCATGGTTGTGTGAGGTGCTCAGAGCGTTCAGGTAAGAGTACTAACCCCAGAGTTAAAAAGAGATACGAAGCCTACAGCTATTAAAAGATAAGCAGAAAGACATTTTACTGCCAACAATAAAATCTCTGGAGTAAATACTGCCACATGTCAATCTTTCCACCAGAATCACCTGATTCCCTGGTTTAAGGCCAGCTCACAAAGATGACTCAGGATAACTCTTCAACAGTGCAAACCAAAGAACATCACACCGTCATTTTCCCATCATATCCTAACAACTGTCTGGGCTCTGGCATCTCTTCTGGAATGAGACATCCAAAGGCTGCAAGAGATGGGGAGTTCACCATGCCCCTCCTGGGGATTCCAATGTCAAATTATCTTACAATTCCAGACTGGTTTGGGTTGGAAGGGACCATCTAACCTGAATCTCTCGTTTAAGTTTGAACCATTATCCTTTGCCCTGTCGCCCTGATGAAGAGTCCCTCTCCAGCATCCTTGTAGGCCCCCTTCAGACACTGGAAGGCTGCTTCATCCTCAGATGTGTGCACCCTACTTTGCTGTTTTCCCAGTACTGCAAGACTCCACAAATCTCTCACTCACCCCAGGAACTACACACAAGCCCCGTATGCTGGAGCTGAAGCTGGGGTCAGACAGTGGGCTTTACTTTTCTGAGTGCTCTCCCCCTAGCAGCAACCTCATAACCCACCAATGCTCTAAGGCAAGTTGGGATGGTGCCACCACAGCACCGTCAGAGAGATGTACCCAATACAGCAGACACAGCAAGGCAGGTGACCTTGTGTCACCACCACCAGTGGTTTCAATGCTGACCTGAGACCCGTGGGAGCTCGCTGTGGGCTCCAGCTCTAACGCTGTAATGGTGCTGCCGGCAGGTATGGTCCTTCCAGCAGCTTGGGCATCCTTCCACCAGGATCTGGACTGCAACCAAGAACTCTGTTCACATAGGTCACTCAACAGACCTCACTACCAACCTGGTCTGGATTCAAATGACTGCCCCAGTGTGAAAAGAGCTGGATCTTTAACTGGTGCCATAAAACAGTGACTAGCTTTTTAAAAACAAGTTCATTGCTCCTGGAATCAGATGGTTTTGTGCTTGTTCCCTGTGACAGGCACCAGTGATACATGGTGAAAGGCATTTCAGAAAGAGGTAGGCAATACAGCTGGGTTTTAGCATATTTATATGCTACTTTATAACATCGAAGCTAAACTGCACATTGCAAAGCACCTTATACGTGCTATGCAAACACTACTTTATTACGTGTTGTAGAATATCATCTTGTCTTGCCAGGGAGCTGACACTCTATGTTGTTTTATCGTGTTTCCTCCCCAAAGAAGTGCATATCCTTTCTAAGCCTGACCTGGAGATGTGCATGCACAGCACACAGTTTTAAATACTAAATCCTTGCCCCCACTCCCAGAAAGAAGTGAATTATTTCTCCTCCCCTTCCTGATCTACAGGAATACTATCATGTCAGGCAACTCAGCTGTACCAACACAAAACCAATCTGAGAGAATTAACCCAAGTTCCCTCACCTCACAGTGGGCTCAATCAGGACTTCACTGACATGAGGAATGCCATTATTAAATGCTTTTAGCTGAGCCTGAAATGAAGGAGAAATTTCTTTATGGCCACCTCCTGGGTTCAAAGAACAAAAGGCATTTTCTGGGAGGTACTCCTCGTTTTCTACTTGTTAATTTACCTTGAGCTAGGGATGTATTGAGGAGCCTTTACACTAACGCCGTTCCCAAACCGTGGCAGAGCATGCTACACTGTTAAATGCTAATGGCAACCACGGCACTGACTGCCTCGGGACAGTATAATTAGAAACTCCAGCAGTGCAGAGGGTTATTTAGAAGGTGGGATGTCAGGAACTCTGGGCACTGCTGCTGCCAGTGGCCTCTGGTGTATGCCAGAGACTCAGACACCTTCCATGTTCCTCCATGCTCCCATCAAAGATGACTCCTCTCTAAACAACCTTGTAACTCAAGTACTACACTGAAGCTACATAAATCAAAGCACATAAGTGACTTTGGCCCAGATCTAGCAGCTCCCTTTGCTTCGAGGTTTATTAGCTAAGAAGTACAGACTTGAGCCCGCTATTCCATTGCAAACTCAGGCTTGGGAGGCAGAGTTGTTTGTAATTCTGTGTTTGTAGTGGTCAGGTCAGTAAATGCAATAATAACAAAGTGCTTCCTCCTTCTCCTTGCAAAGCATGCAAAAATGCCGCTGTGTGTGCACGAGTGTGTCTGTGAGTGTGATTAGAGCATTAAATGCTACACAGGCAAAGAAGTGTAAGAGTAATCCTGCAAGACAGAAAGAATAGAAAAACACAAAGAACAGGATTCTGGAACATTTCAGTATCCTGTTGACTCATGAGATTGAAGCAGACAGGTACAGCCCAAAGACAGCATGATCTAAATGTGGACCAAGCTCTAACACACAGCAGGAATGTCTAATTTTAGTCTGTCCAGTTTTGGCAATGTCACCTTTAATTGCATGGCTCATTTGAATTGTAAAACACCTTTAAAAGCTAACTAGTAAAAGGAAATGGGCCATATTTTCTAGACTAACAGTCATATTCAATTTTAACTGCAACGAAATTGGTTTTAAACAGTTAATGCACATTAGGACTTGAGTTACCAGAGAGAAAACATGGCCTGCAACCATACATGCAGATGTTTCAGCCCTTTAATTGAGGCTGCATTCACATCACTTCATGGCAGTGCTGCTGCAAACTGTTTTGTGGGACCCACAACTTACTGGTCTGGGTTCTTACCAGCTAACAACCTGCAGACTTTGACACTGTGTGGGTTGGACTGACCTCCACAATGCTCCGGTCAATGTGAGAAGCAAAAGTGCCAGGACAAGGCCACCAACCCCGGTGAATGAGGCTGGGTGTCCACGGCACAGGGGACAAGAAATGGCCACGTTGTAGTGAGTAGTGTCATTTACAAGTCTAATCATCAAAAGAGTTTGGACATTAAGTAGAATCTATTTAGGAAGTAGGCTGTTGTGCCAGTGTGGGGTTTGAGAATAACCCCAAACTCTTCAAGCAGAAGGGAAGATTTTCTCAAAGCCTAGCCTGAAGTCAACAAGGTGTTTTTCATCAGCTCCAGCGAGGCAGGATTTTATCCCACATCGAGCACATGGAGCAGTGATCAAAATTGGGGATTTTGTGAATGATGCCCAAGTAAGCGGCTAGGGGGATCACTGAATACGCACGAGAAGATACTCACAGTGAAGTGCTCACGGTCAGCAGAGGAAGGAAACATATTGGGAAGTGCATTTAAATAGTCCTCACACTGGTGAAATAATTAGCCACCATCCTGCAAGCACAGGCGTGAGGACTGGGCTACTTTGTTAGGAGTTCTAGTCTTGATTAGGCAGAGCCCAATTCAGAGCCAGTTTCCTCAAGCACCCCCTGGCTCTGCACTAGAAGGGCTACAATTGGAGAGCTGCAATTGTAGGGAAAAGTGCTGTATGGCTTTTGCAAGAGCAAAATCCTGCTGAGCCAGTGATGGAGGTGAATATTTAAGGACTTTGCCACTAGCACAACCTGTGCTGCCACCTGAAACACACTTGACAAAAAGCACTTTTTTGTTGCTGCTGATTGTGCTGCACACATAAACTAGAGAATCTTCCAGGAGAAATGGCTCTCTGCCTCCCTCTAGAGAGATTTGTGGGGTAGGCACAGACGTGAAACTCCTTTTTCTACTTTTGTTAGCATGAAGTCAATGGCTTTACCCTGTTCTTTAGTTCTTCCTAAAACATTCCTGAACCACACACACCAAACAGGGCCGACAACCCCTCAGCTGAGCCCCTCCATTGAGTCTGTGCTGTGGAGCTCACACACAGCACAAGAAGGGCCCTTGCCATGACCCTACAGACAAACTTTGTGCGTGCAGAATGCCCAGCACAGCCAATCACAGAATCATAGCAAATCACAGAATCCCAGATTGGTTTGTGTTGGAAGGGACCATAAAGCTCACCCAGTTCTAACCCCTGCCATAGGCAGAGACACCTTCCACTAGAGCAGGCTGTTCCAAGCCCCGTCCAACCAGCCCTTGAACACTGCCAGGGATGGCATAATCTTGCTGGGGCATTTGAAAAGGCACTTTTATGGGCCCATTTTCTTACACAGATAACCTGGTAGGTATCACAGAGCCCCCTTCTGATAGCAAGTGGCAGAGCTGGAATGGGCCATGGGTTCTAGCACACTCAGACCAGCTGAAGTTTGCTTTTACTGCCAAGCAGGGGCCCAGCAGAAGCCCTGTACATGTGTCTGCCTGTCTGCCCTCATGCCCACTCACTCACACCACACTCACAGGCACCAAGCAGCAACGCAAGCGGCTCACAGAAGGAATTTGTAATCGAAAACCATCACCTCTTACCCTCTTCGGTTCCGATTTCACAAGGTTTCTAAGGACACGTCTAAATTCAATCTCCAAACTCTGAAACGATCCCAGGAGACCTATTTACACAGAAAAAGATTATTCAGATACCTGTATCTTACAAAAATCACATACATCTTGAACGGGTTTCTCACTGAAGTAATTGCTCAAATCACTTCAGTAAACACCACCTCATCTGGGGCTTTCTGAAGAAGCTGAATTTCCTTTCGAGTACCTTTCATACTTGAAATCTGAAGTCTTCTCTCGAGACACAAGTCACATTTTTCCTCTCCCTAATGCATCACTCCCCTTGTGAGGTGTCCAAAACGTGATGCAAGATCTTTGGTGGACTAAATTCTGTTCTTTCCCCTTAAGCCTAACGAGTCATTAAGAAAGGCAAGTGGGAAATAGCCTGGCAATTAAAAACAGAATATGGAGGGAAAAATTAAAGTAATGCATCCTTGGACTGTAATTTTGAGAATTTATTAGTCATAAACCCTTGATGAGTTATTCTTATGACAAAACCTGTAATAAGAAGGAAAAAAATGATAAAAATAATGAACGCATTTGTACGGCAGCAATTGTAACAAGTATAGGGAATGACAAAACCCTCCTTTGGAAGGATTTAGCTTCATAATTGCAATCGTATGGATATCTTGATGGCATTGTTTTGGTAACAGATTGCCAGTTTCGCCTTGGAAACCTTTCCACTGAAACTACTTGCATTTTATCTTTCGAAAATAAACACCTCCTGTCTTTCGTGAAGCAAAATGCTGGGAGCTGTGCAGAAGATTTCCACAGGAAAACCAGAGTGATGCCATGAGTCTGTGTAGGTTCTGTCTGTGGACAGGGTATGCAGAGGTCTGTAAGTGTGATCTATATATCTGGGTGTGACTGCAGAATGAAGCAGTTTCCTGTATGTGGGAAGGGCCTGGCAAGGGTGTCTCAACAAAGGAGGCAGATGAAAATAAACCAGTGGGGTTCATCCACCAAATGAAAACTCTCCTGTTCACTTACAGGAGCAGCAAGGGCTGCAGGATCAGACCTCTAAGTGCTGAGGGTGCCCACCTTAGGTGTTCTGTTCCAAGCCTACAGAGAATGGAGCCTGGCTGAGCCTGGGGAGGAGCAGGGGCTGCCCTTTGGAAGGACTTGCCACCCCTTTGTACAGTATCTGGAGTTACTTCATTTGAAGTACCGCAGGAAGCAGGAAAAGAGAGATTTGAATTAGACCCTGCAGATTGAATTTCAGAATTAGAAACTGGATCCTCCTGAAATCCCACCTGCAAACAAGCTCAAAGCACAGCCAGTTCTGGGACTGAGATTTAACCTATCACTCCTACCCAAACCACCACCCCTCCTGCACTTCCTCCCCATTTCATTTCTTTATGTATCTCCTCAGGAGACAGACTCAGTCTCTGATCCATGTTTCAATGCAGAGCAGTCCACAAGCACACAAAACCCAAGCAGCAATAAAGAGAGGGACCTGCAGCAGCGTGTAGTCAATAATACATGCTGCCACCTCGCCCAGCTAAGTGACAGTGTTTCTCCATTGCATGTGTCAAGGCTCATTTCATTTCCCAAGCAGCTAGTGTCCTGACAGGCGGGTGAGTAACACCTTCGTGGTACTTGATGTATTTAATGGGTGCCTATGAGCTGGTGGGAAGCTGGGGTCCTCCCAGACCCGTATGATCTCTTCCAGAAATAAACATCAGTTGGAATGGAAGGGCTCTGATAGGCACAATCTGTTAGCAGCAAATTGAACTGTCACCCTTGTATGTCATGTTCATTTGGCCGATTAAGGAGATATTAATCTACTGTCATTGTTACAGTATCTGTCATCCCAGGGAGAAAAAAACCCAAGGATATGCAGGCAGCTTTTCTGGAGATATATATACACACAGCGAGGGAAGGCAGAGGTGTGCAGAATACAAATGAAACTCTAATCTGCTACAAGTATTGAACCACCTACAATTGATCACAGATGCACGTGCAGAGCAAGCCATGGGTCCTGCTTCAGGTGATGCTGAACCTGGGGTTTGGCTAGTTTTGACTACAAAAATTCTGCAAATCCTGAGCAGTCAGGCTTTGCCTCCTCAGAATGCAAACAGCTTTAGCATGTGTACCATGGGTACGCTAAGCTCTTGTGCTATGGTTTCTGACCATGTTTTCTTATTTCAGGAGGCAACATCAAATCCCTTCATAGCTCTCTTTGGTAAAGGGGTGTGGGGACACTCATCATTTTTGCTTGAAATGGTGAACAAGCCTTGTATTAAAGCCTTATTTGTTCCTCAAATACCAGGACCTCTTTCTGAAATACATGGCACTGAATATGTGGCAGGTAACACATACCCAGAGCAAACCCGCTACTCATGCAGCAGCACTACAAAACCCAACCTCAGCTCATCTGCCAGACCACCTCTTCCTTTCTTCTCCCTCTTCATGCCTTCCTTGCCTGTTTTGCTGAATTTCCCCCCCAAAGCAACTCCTACATCCTGTTCTCAGTGCATCTTTTCCACCATTTTACCTGGAAAGAGATCAAGAGAGCTTGGTAATGCTTTTGAAAGTAAAGGTTAGGCTGTACCATACTTGAAGATGCCACATCTGCTACGGAATAACATTGCACTGAATGTGGTTTGAGGATTAACATAAAATGCCTCCAACTTCGGGGAATTAACAAGAGTGTTGACTTACAGCAGCACATAGTTAATGAGGGAACATTGACTGCAGATCACCTTGGAGGAAATGATAAAGGAACAAATTCATTTCTAGCGTATACAGAAACAACTCCCCCTGCCATTCACTTGCAAACCCTGGTAAATAAATCTAAACTTCTGGGCTGCTTCACATGGAGATAGCTCAGGATATCAATGTCAGCGCCGGTTAGCAGAACCCTTTAATGAGAGGCAGGCTGCCACAGCCTTCATTTAAGAGCACAGCTGCCATTAAAGCAGGATTTTAATGAATATGCACACACAAAATCTTGTCTGCATAGGGGCTTACTCATTTTTGTAGTTGGAACATTAATACAACCTGAAAAGCTCAAGAATACATCATTAAACATAAGCTGCTAGTTCCACATTTTCTCAGATGAGAATGCACGCATGCTAAAGCCCTGCACCCCCCTCACTTTTGCAACAGTCCTCATAGTTTATGTTTGAATCAATAACTGTTTTAATACGGGGAGTTTAGAAAAGTTTGATTCAAATTCCTTTGACACAGTTCCATCAACATCCAGTTATAGAGACATTCTGCATATGACTCATTAAATATTTAAAAGATTCCTATTATTGAATTAACTATTTATTGATTTATAATTTAAAAGATTTATGCTTGGCCATTAAAAAAATTCCAAGCTGACTTTCACTTAAAGAGATGTCAGGTGCCATTTGCTGCTAGTGAATGTCTAATGTACCCTTTTCACCCCTGGAGTGAAGAAAGGACAATTACTCAAAGGACCTCTGGTTCAATATTCATGCTGTTTAGATGCTGAGGTCTGTGGTTGCTTTTTTCCTCCTGCGGCATTAGGTCATGCTCAGCAGCGTCTATCCATCCATCCCACAAAACCTCAGCCTCCATGGAAATGCACAGCTTGTAGTTTCTCTCCTGCTACATTTATTGATTTGCATCCCAGATGAATTTTGCAAGCCTTATGAGACTTCCTGGTTATATTCTTGCAGCAGTGATGCTCTTGCTGAAATCCTAAATACAAAAGGATAAACACACATGGTTGCAGACCAGTGGATCCTTCTATCCCTGCTCTTACAGGTTCCAATTCAAAAAGCTTTTCAGACTGGGAGCCTTACCTGTGGAAAATAATGGCTCTTTCTAACATTAAGAATGGATTTAAGAGCTCTGCTGAATTGGGACCACGGAAATGAAAATATACGCTGAACACTGAACATGAACTCCCAACTTCAAATCCAACACTTCCCAGGCTCTGGCTTTGCTCTTTCTCTAAGGAGCTGGAGGAAGAAATATTAATATATTGCCTTTATTTAGCACCTTTAATCTGAGGCTCACCCTCTGCTTTACCAACATTCATTATTTAAATCTGGACGCGCCCCCAAGGGGTGTCTATTATTATAATACTCCCTTTACAAATGAGTAAACTGATGCACAGGAAGGTTAAGCCACTTGCTGAAGGCCACACAAAGAGTCCACACCAGAGCCAGCTACAGCCTTTCAGAGAAGAAGAGGAGGATAGAGCAGAATAAATGCACTGTCTGCCCTTCCTGTACAAACTCATGGGACTTCCAAACACAGACAGAAATACTACTTGGATCTAACAGAAAAAAGGAACACAAAACATGGGAATGACTTTTTTTCTGTACACAGAGAGTAAGGGTCTGCTTCAGATAATGATCTCTCACTGTTTGTTTTACTTTTGACTTTGGGGACCTAAGTTTTAGTGATACACATTTTTCTACAAGCCATTCTTGGCTCTCTATCAAAACCACACAGAGTAATTAGCACAGGTCTGTCAGACACAACTAGAGCAGGGTAATGTATTATACTGTAGAAATTGTTGCTCCAGTTTCCCCAATCTGTGAATTATAAATAAAGATCTCTATGACTTGAAAAGGCTGCTGCCTCTAAGTAGTAACTATTTCAAGTCTGCCACACAGCTTTCCCAGTGGTACTGCTGGGGGTTAGGGATTAACCCTAGAACAAATAATTTTTGGCATATCAGATACAAACCTGTAATAAATTGAGTTAAAATTGATAGAATAAGGGAAAAAGAAGGTATTGTGGAGCCAGAGAAAAGGAAGCTCACTCCAGTGCGATACGGGAGAATACATAAACAAATATATATACACACGTGTGTATATATATATATATATATGTATCTATGTCCATCTTGCCTTTAGTCCTCATAAATGAGCATTGGAAAGTAACACTGGGAATCCAGCAGAGGTACAGAAGGTCAGCACAGATTTGAAAGGAAAAGGTGAGGCTCAGACCACTGAACAGCATATTTACCAGCAATGAAATCTAGATCTGCTATTTCAGCTATAGCTGTTCAAAGCCTCCAGGTTCTGCAGGATCCCTTCTGGCCACAGCGAAGGAACAGACTTTGCCACTCGCATCCGCTTGAAGAGCCTTCAAGGTACCCACTGAATGCACTGAAATTCAGATCTACCCGTTCCTTTCTCTGCTGCAAAATGGGACTAGCAATTCTCACTGGTTTATCGTGGTTTATGGGTGTGCATTTTCTGGAAGTGGAAAGAGCTCTTTATGCCCAGGATGTGACTGCACACGATAGTTCACAACTGGCCACAGCTGTCAGGCTTTTGCCCCCTTAGTTTTTTCTCCATGGATGACGGACCCTGAGCACTGCTCTCTGCTGTGGCATTTCTTTCCCAAGCAGTGGGTTTGAGCTGTTCACACGCTTACAAGTCCTCTTCTGACCCACTCAGGGAATGATAGGCAGTGATTTATTTTAAGCACTGACATCCCCACTTGCGAAGAGGTTTCTAGAGCTGCCATTCCCTGTGAAGTGCCAGGAGGGGTGTGTGGGACAGTGCCTGGCAGGGCTGGGAAGCTGTGATGCAGCTCCCAGTGGAGCTCCTCCTCACCTGGTGCTCAGCGGGATCTGAAAAAGCGCAATCAGACAGTCCTGGTACGAGTAAGGAAGACAAGAAGATTCGCCCCTCCAGGGACAATGCTGACAGACAGGCTCTGAATCAGCTCTGTCACTTGTAATGGACTGGAAACTGAAATGGAGTCAAATCAAGTGTCTGCGCTCTCTGCAGAGAGCAGTCAAAGATAACCCATCGGCCCTGCAGCCCTGATGGAGCTGTATGATCACAACTTGTTGGCTGTGCAAGGCAGAAGAACTCAGTGAACAGATTCCCAGTGGATTTTCCATTAAACCTTAGGCCATTCAGTCAGTTCCTCTGGCTGTCACACAGCGCCTCGGCCTCCCCAGCCACACATCAAGCACCAGCACCCAGCAGAAGTTTTCAAATGTGAATGACACACACTGCAGAGCCCGGCCAGAGCTACCTGGATGCAAACCTGGATGTTTTAATCTGGATTCTCCAGTCCAAGGGACTGTACTCCCTGCCTCTGCTTTGGACACTCTTCAGTCTGCACAATGCCATCGGCTGTGGTATCAGATGCCCATGCAAATTTCAGGTGCTTCTTAGAACTTCTCTGACAAACCTGATCCTATCCGGAAACAGGTTCTTTCCCTCTGCTTTACAGAAGAACCTGTTGCAAATGCTCGTGACCTGCAAGCACATTATCAATGATGCTCAGGCAATTTCAGTGCTGTCAATACCCCTCAGGGCTCATAATCCCCAAAGGCAAGTGCTTCCCACTGCTCACAGGCTTTGCTTGACCCAGGATCCAGAAGTCACTGCCAAGGTAAAGGTAAAGCTATGAGTATATAATCTTTGGCAAAATACCTCACTGCAGAAACCTTGGATCTGAACAGTGAACAGCCCAAAATACTTGTTCTGTTATTTATAGCCATAAATTGCCCTCATTTACAAGTTTTTTAATATTAATCCTAGATAGCCATCACAGCAGCAAATACATGTCATGTTTCATCTTCAAATCCAATCAAATGTTACGGTACACTATACAATGCTTACTTATACACATGCAATCACACAGACTAGTCAGGAACATGTGTAGGAGTAGTAACTATATTGCTTTGATATCCAAGTACCTGTGAATTACCACACTGCTATGTAAATACATGCATGCACAGAGACAGGCAGACTGGAAAGGACACATACATGAATAGACTAATTCAAAATGAGTGGAGGCAAAATGAATTATTCACTAAAGGGGTTTTATCTGCATTATTCACAGGATGCACTGGAACACAATTACCCACTTGGGCAGCAGACCTGTGCCCAAAGTTTACTGTGTTGGACTTGCTGAAGAGATAAAAAAAGGTTATTCCACAAATGGAGGTTCAATCCAGCTCTGCATTTAACAGTCATCACTACCACCCAGACGAACAGAACATCATTCAGTGACTGAGAAAGCAAGTTATGATGAAGAAGCTGTTGGAACAGGAAGCAGTTGATTTCCCAGGAGCCCCATAAATCCTCCTCTGACGTCCTTTCAAATCCTCTGTTACTGCTGCAAAAACTGCAAACTCCAGTAAGAGGTGAAGCAGCTGACACACTTCTTTAGCAGGGAAGAACCGGGTCTGCCTGTGCAAACTGGTTCAATGTGTTTAGCAAATACAGCAGAAGAGAGAGACCTCCTCCTTGGGGCTTTGGATGTGTGATGCACCCTGGCATCAGATGCAGTTCGGCATCTCCCTGCCTTGTTTTGCCTCCCTGTTAACACTTAGCACCCTTGTGCTCTCCCACAGCACCCTTCCCCTTCAGCCTTTTATTCTGGAGACTTCAAACTTTCACATGCCCATAACACTGAGAGCCAGGAACACCCTGGAAAAGGGCTCGTGTGGTCCTTCTGCGCAGTACATTGCTCCTAAGGTCCTAGCGACAGCACGCATCAGTCCCTGGAGCAAGCAGTTATCCAGCCAAGAGAGCTCTCATACCACAGCGTTTATTTCATTTTATTCTGTTTATTTTAAGTTGACAAATTTTATACTAAATTAGGGCTGATGCTGTTCTGGGTATTCTGCCAAGTTTTAAATGGAGCCACCCAAGCAGAGGAGGCCAGGTACCATCTCACAGCGAGGTACCAAGTTCTGTGAGCTGCAAAGCAGTTAAAAGCAGATCCACAACCAGGATATAAGACCAGGTAGAGTTAGTTACTTGTTTAAACATCTCCTGATTCTTCACACGTGTCGTGACCCACAACTGGAGCCACTGCAGCTGTCAGCAGCACAGTAGCCCATCAAAACACTCAAGAAAGCATGATCTCCACAATTCAGATCCACACTCCCCCAGTGTAGGGAATCTGGGATCAATTTTCAGCTCGGTTACAGACGCAGCACCTTTCTGCACAGGAGCTGCCCTCCCTATGACAGTTGAGCACTCACTGATGATGTGTGCACAGCTTACTTTGTTGGCCAAGTAACCTATTTAGGCTGCAAGGTAACACCACAGCAACTATTTTCCACAGTAAGGATCTCTTGACATAAATGGCTCACCATGACATTAAAAATGACAGTGTGGAGAAACTGGCAACCAGCATGTGATTCTTGAAGAGTCTCAGAGAGTGGAGGTTACAGTGTCCACACATGGACTTTGTTTGCTATCGTTCTGAGAAACTGATTTTTCAGTATCAGAAACTGCCTTTTCTTCATGCGTGCTGAAGCATTCTTAATTTTTGACTGCACTCTATTTTTTCCCTATAGAAGAATGAAAAATAGGTTTAAACCCACAGTTGTCTCAACATTTATGTTTCCATGCTTCCCCATGTGTCATTTCAATGTGAAATGTTTCTGTGCATGCAAAAGTGCACCGCGCTGCTTTCCATAACAGCATCAGCAAGTCAAAAGCACTGCTCATCCTGGAATACACTTCCCTCCCATGCACCAGACCGAGGTTCTTCCTGAGAAGATGACAAGCACCCACTGGGTTTCTGCGCTGGGGAAAGAGATACTTTCAAATCCAGCTTTCAGAGCCCATGCTTTAGCTTGGGTAAATCCAGACAAACAAGGAAAATGCTTTTTGCTCTTTGCGTGTTACTGCTGGTTGATGGAGATGCCATCAGTTCTCTGTGTTCAGTGGTCCTGGAGCAGCTGCTTCTGCCATCAGGCACTGCCGGTCTCCATCGGCAATGCTGGAGTTGAGGAACACAAAACACATTTCAAGTAAGAGGTCACATTTACCAAATCCTAGCCATGCATGACTTGACTATGTGAACAGCCATTCTTATGTTTCTTCATCAAGGAGTTTTTCTTCCTGCTTTCTCAGCTGTACAGTGTCTCTGCCTTTTTTTTTTGGCTTGAGGTCTCTGCCTAATTATCTGTAACCTTCTGTTCGAAGATCGCTGTCCTGCCCTGATAAAAACCAGTAACTTTGAAAACAAACTGGGTCTTAATTTTCCTTGACAGCCCTTCTTTAAACATGTGGGCAAAGCCCTGGCTTAATTAAATGCACATTCGTATTCCAAACAAATTAAGTACAATTAAGGACCCTGAGTTATGGGTATCTATCACTCGGCGATGTTTTTGTAAAAATTACCACATTTAGATCAAACACAGAGGACCCTTTGCTTAATTGCTTCATTAGGGCCCGATGCAATAGGCTTCATAAATACAGGGTCTGATGTCTCTTTGGGAATTGCCCAAAAGACGGCTCTTAAAGTAATTGCTTCCACATTTCTCCCCGTGCAATGTTCATGTGCTCGCTGATGGAAATGGGATGGCTCTCAGACATGTAAGTGAATGCGGGTCCTGTCGTGTCTTCCAGCACGAGGACTGCTGCCCAGCTCTCGGAGGCGGGTGGCTTTGGGCCCCTGGTTATTACCTGTGCAGTCTCTGTGAGGAGTTTGACAATCCCGACCGGATGAGGCTGTCTGCAGTGTGCTGGTAGCACAGTGCTTTTCTCATATATCACCTATAGATCCCACAGACTGAGGTAAACAGGATGCTTTGGGATTTATTTTTCCAGAAGTTGCTTTGAAGCAATAATGAACTGGCAGAAAACACCCAATAGATATGGCTTCGGGTCTCTGACCAGTTTTATCCCTTTAGTTCTTACAAATGCAGTTATTATGGCCCTTTAAAATCTATTTACAGTGATTGCTTCAGCTGAACACAACCTACTCTTGATGAAATTAAATCTTCCCTCAAACACACCTAGAGTGAGGAGTCCAAGTTTAACCCCTGATTGGATGGATGCCATTCAGTGCAGATGGATAATGCAGATGCAGAAAGGGACCAGGGCACAGTTTTTTTCTGTGAGATCTATAAAGAGCAGCAAAAGAAGATGTGACATTCCTCCCCTTTTTGCATGTTTTCTGCCTTACTTGACACTCAGGAGTTCTGCATTTTCACTGTGGAAGCCAAAATAAGCAGTGTGCACCCAGGAGCAACAATAACGATTGCAGCAGAGCTAAGAGGAAGTGGGAGCTACCTTAACAGAACAATGAGGAATGACTTGTCATTCTCAAATGAAATGTTTGCAGCATTTTTGTCCTTTGGTTCAATATTCCTTTTCTTTAGCAGGAAAAAGTGGGAAGGTTCTCCTTGCAAATACTTTCTTTTCCAGCTCCTTTTGTATCTATCCTCTTTTTTGTTCTACTTTTTCATTTGCTCTTGAAAAAAGACAGGGAACAGAAGAATGGGAAGATGTGAAAGGGAAAAGGAAATCCATCTTCCCTAAAGAAAATGCTGCCCTGCTGCGGTGGTGCTGGGAGCCCTCTCAGCATCAGGATAAGGTCCATCTCCTGATTCGCCCTCCTGAAAGTAGTTTCAAATCACACAGAACAGTGTTCCATGGCCCATTCTCTTCAGCTGTCTCAGTCAGGTGATGAACTTTTGGGCTGGAGATACCCATATCCCACAAACAGAGCTCAGGCACCCTTCCCCTGACACTCCATTCAGCATCCAGAGGCTGGAAGCTCAACTGTCCAACACCACAGCACCACTGACCTCACCACAGTGTCTGACCATCAGTCCTTCAGGCCACCCCAGCCTCTGGAGCTGCAGACTTACCCTGCAGATTACAGCAGGATAAAAGAACCCAGCAGTCATAGAGAATGCGCTAAGAGCAGTTCTGTAGAGCACAAGTCAGCCTGATTTCCACAAGTTATAAAAGTCCATCAACCTCCAGTGGCCAAAGAAACAGAGCTCCTTATTTCCTGCCTGCCCTATTCTCCACACCAATTTTCCTCAATGCTAAAGCAAAGAAATGAACGGCAGATTGTCCAGTTCATGACTGGATGGCTGGCAACAGAAATCCTATTTCCAAACTGACCCCTACTTTCCTGCATGGCATTCATTAATTCCACAGTCTCACATTTCTAGGAAGATGTCAGTCATGTATGTGATTTTTCTATCAGCTATTAATGCCAGATCACAAGGTGAGAAAGCAGGGGTTTTAATCTCAAGACCCTCAGGAGATGGAGCTGCATACATTTGGTGTGAGCCATGTGTCTGGAAATGTCAAGGACAAATATTTTTAAAGTAAGGAGTGTTTGTATCCATGTGTAATCTTAAGTACTACAGAAGTGATGCAAAACATAGCCCTTTCTTTTCTCCTTGCTGCAACTGTTCGCCTGTAGCAGGCACAGAGCTGCCACTGGCCAGGAATTAAGTTTAGATCATCTAAGGAGGCACCTATGCATTTAGGAATTTACCTATCTCTACTGAGCGACACTTTGAGGCTCTCCTGAAGGCTTTGTCCATGGCAGTGCTTAGTTTTCTCTTTGTAGAAAGGAAGTCCTGCTGCAGGAACAGCAGAAGTTTTTTATCTGTCTCCAAAAATTGTTTGTCCATTCTAAACATGAGATTAGTTCCTCAGCTCTGTATTTTTACCATTCCCCATTAGTTTCTTTTCCCATGGGCTGCAAAATTAGGCACTGAACTTATTACAAAGGCCTAATCACAGATTCCACCTTCCTAAGAAATGCACAAAATCCCCCTTTTTAACTTCCATCCTTTGCTCAACTAAATGATAACACTGAGTCCCATTATAATCCAGGTGTCACACAGCACATAAATATGCTACTACTGCTGGAACAGAAGTAACTAAATTGCTGAGAAATATACAGCAACTCTATTAAAATGCCATTTATGTACACATATTTCTAACAGATCATACAAAGAGCCAGCACAGTGCTTTACCTCTTCTCCTACAAGTGCCACTGAAAAATGTAACACTGTGAAAGGGTCCCTCAAACTGTGATGTCAGAAAAATAGAAAAAGAGACCAAATTTCTCCAAATTGTTCTGTAAATTATAGACTTGCTGGTTACCAGCTCCAGAAGTGCCACAGTTGAGGGGGAGAAAGAACCTTCTCCCAGATGAGCTCTTGCCAGTAGGTGCACTGTTGCCTGCCCAGGATGCTGCAGTGTCAGCCTGCAGCATTACCACCCCAGGAAACTTAGTGGGAACAGAAGTGAAGTGGGAGAAACAACAGTTGTGCCCAGCAACAGAACCCCCTCTGCCCCAGCAGCCCATGGCATCATCAACAGCTGAGCATTCACATGACACCTATTTCACACGCCATTGCCCGTTGCTGCAACCAAGGAATGTTATTTAGCTAACAAAGAGTGTTGCAAATAGTTACTCATTTGCCCTTCACATGCTGTCACCAATTTTCTTTCTGTGGGCCTACTTACTTCTAATCATTCAAGTTCAAGACTAAATGGTGTAAAAATTGTCAGCCTTCCCCCTGATGTGAACCAGGTGTGTGCATTTATGTGTCACCCTGTAAAAAGTGAGGCAGAGAAACCTCTGAGGAAGCACTGCTGGTGTGTACCCTTCCAAAATCCTTTCCTAGATAGCTGCTCTATTGCTTGAAACACAGATCTGAGTCTGATTTTAGCTGCTGCCACATAATGTATTATCCTACTTATTGCATACAGTTACAAGCATCTTGTATCTGGAAGCAACAAGGGAGAAGGCTCCTTTATCAAGTCAATCTCAAATCCCATTATGTTCCTCTACAACAGTTTCCGTAAACATTCAGCAATTTCCAGTGTCTGAGTTGCGCAGCTGAAGAGGTGCATAAACAGGCTCCACTGAAATGTGAAGATGACTGATAATGTACTAACATTGAGACCCCTCGCTGTGATTATTACCCCCTGAGTGCTCCTTACAGAATGTGCCTCTTATCTCACACTGACAACGCTAATAGAATATGCATAGCCCTATTAGCATACAAGATAATAGCACCCTGGAGGGGACAGAGCCATAAAACTTTAAGTAGAAATCAAAACAGAAGGAGGAAGAAAAAGGGAACATTGTCACAAGCCAAAAAGAAAAAAAAAAAGGGAGCCTGAGGGCAAATTTTGCTGCAGAAAACACACATAGTCATAATTCTTGTGCTAGTCACCATGCAAATGGTAATAGTCTTTAGTCCCATGAATACTATCAGTGCCATGTTTGCTGTGAAACATTAATTGAGATAATGTGCCCTTTCGGATGCAGCAGGGAGTCATACGTCAAACTGTACCACAACAAAATTATGGCAACATCTGCAAGAAATATCCAGCAGCAATTGGGGTACCTTGCACCAGGTACGGCCAACTGGGTCTTGACCTTTGGAGATGGAGCCCGTGGAAGAGCTGAAGCTTGCAAGGGGAGGCAAGAGGCTGTTATTCAGAGGACATGTGTGTATACCTATAGCTTACTACTTTTCAGCTGCTGCCCAGTTAAAAGCTTTGCAGGTTAGATGTGTTATCTCTTGACCCTACTTCAGTCACTGGATTAAACCTCAAGCAGCTCTTTGAATGCCAAAGCCTTTCTTCAGTCACGTCTGCCCACTGCATTCACATTTGTTCCATGTAACCGTCCATTGTAGCAGACCTTTCACTGCTCACCCATTGCTGGCAGACAGCCATGCATTCATATGCTTTCCATCTTACAGCAATAGCCAAAGTAAATCTTTCAGTGCTTGGCACAAGAGTGTGAATTCAATAAAAAAGGCTTCAAACAAGTTTGAGATGGCTTGTCTCTAAACAAACGAAGAACAGTGAGCTTTTTTAATGCTCATTGTGGTTCAGTTCCTGCCTACAGCTAAATCCAGATAACCCCCAGCAGCACTGACAACCCTGTCGGGTAAAATAGTCACCTGTCAAGTGGGCATGAAAATATCCACACATGGAGGCTCAGAGGGATTGGAGGGAAGTGACCTGCTCCTTACCAGGAGCTTCAACAGGGGCAATCAAAGGTCCTCGTTGTCTCCTTTGTGAGACCTGAAAGTTTCCAATATTAGTGCTGAATGCACAGGACCCCGGGGTAATCGCTCCACAGAGCGCTCTGTGCTTTTTCCTTTACAGAAAGATGGTGTCAGGAGGTAACAAGCCCAGGATCCCTGTGGTGCATTTTGAAGCATCATGCAAAGTTTTCTGGGATTCCTCCTAGCATTCACTGTGGTTTCTATAGAGCTAAACTCTTTGTAAAGTGGCTTTGTGTTGCAAAGTTCTGCAGCTTGTGTGAGTCTGCCTCACTTCATTTTGGTTGATGGTACTTTATGCTGACGGTTTCAGCAATTAGAACACAGTTGGAAAAGACTCTGGTAAAGAAAAAAACCTGCCATTCTGGCAACGGAAAGCAGAGTGAAGATTAGAGGCATGATTCCTGAATGTACCTCCACAGGTGTCCGTGTGTGCTCATGCGTGCATACATCCTCTGCAGCTATGTTATCACAGGCAAACCAGTTCATCTCAAAAACATATAGGTTTTAGAGACTGCTGAAGTGCTTTGTTTAATGTTGTTCTGCAGTTGATACAAAGTCTGGAATAATGTCACCTTTCTTCCTGGAAAGATAACAAAACAATATTATATGTAGTGTAGGAACTAATGATACCTCACGTGAATCACAGATGTACAATTCTCCTAGGTTATTTCCATCTTAATTTTTCAGACTCTGAGTAGTCTTATTACCAGGAATTAAGCAAGGAAATGCTAGTCCCACAGAAAGGCATCCCAGCCTTGGTTAAGTCGAGTGAAATGCTTGGGTACCTACACCCCATAAACTGCACTTTGTGAACAGCTTCTAAACCTGGGTCCAAATGAGACCACTCCAGGACACAGCATGATGGTTCCCATCACTCAAGCACAGCTGGGAAACCTCACTCAATGTTGGGCAATTCCTGAGGTATGTAGGAGGAATATCTCATACACTGCATGGTTAGCAATTACCTGGGCTAAATTGCTTTCCCTTCTGCGGAAAAATAAAAGCATTAGAGATGCTAAAAATTTGGCAAAAAGCTTCACAAGTGTTAAACAATGAGAATAACGATTATGCACTTCAGATGGAAACAAGTTACCTCCATTGCAGCTTCTATCTGTAATTTTTTGCTGAATCTCCTTTCATCTCTCTTCAGAGAAGCCCAGCCCCTGTGTTTGCATCTCGCTGTGCTCTTACTGAATCCCATCTCAGTTCAGCAGGGCACGAAACACAGGCTTCTTTCTGAAAGTTCAGCCTGCAGATGTGAAGGTTTTGCCTGTGGACCTTCCCTGCCTGGAACAGCAGACAACAGCAGACAAAATGTTAGTTGCATATTCCTTACATATTCATCTAGAGAAATGGAGGTGCTCTGACACAGCAAGGATGTGGGTATGAGAGAGAAATGCAGAGCATGGGTACACTTCAGAAGAGAAACGAGGAGAGGCAGGATCATCAGCCAGCTCGTTCCATTAATTATTCTGGAATAAATACATATCTATTTTCCCTGTACTAAGGCATAACTTTTACTTAGCAGACATTATCTCCAAGGATCCTTAGCAGCCCAGGACACAGCACAGTAATGCAGTGCAGTCTGGATGCTGTTATGTATTTATTAAGTTGTATCAGGGCCCATTTAGTAGCAGCTCTGCAGTTTATCACGTAAATATCGAATGCCAAATACAAAAGAGAAGAAAATAGCAACATAAAAAATTTATCTTTGGGGGGAGGAGAGGGAGAAAGGGAGAGAGAATGGTGCTGATAATGTGATTGTGCCTTCAGCAATAGTGGCTAATATCCTTTTGCAAGGGGCACGGTGTAAAAATATTCCCGAGCTGGGGGAGGAGGAGGGAAGAGAGGGGAGCCGAGCTGCTGTTTGTTTGGTTTAAAGTGTATTCTGGTTGCAGGCTAGGTCAGCGGGTGGCCAGACTGAGAAAATGAGTCCCCCGGGCTGTAATAATTGTAACTGTCAGGGAAAAAAAGTCAAGGTCTTAGATAGCAGTGGTCTGCTCTGGCTTCTGACCATGGAGAAATATATATGAAAACTATCGCCTGAGGCACTATGGGAAGAAACCAAGAGGTTTTAACTCGTGGTGGCTTGTGCTTATGAATTGGAAAACTCATTTTGCACCTTGGTGGTTTGTATCTTTATGATTATTTTCATTTGCAGTATAAATGAAGCTAGAGCTATTAATTTTCCTTATGCCCAAATCTGTGATGCAATGAACACCTATTACTAGACCAGCTTTGCATTTCTGAGTCACCGACAGCACGAAGGCTTGTAACTGGTCTTTTAACAGTGGATATTCACAAGGAGAGTCTGAATTTGATTCTCTCTCGCATCACACTCATTACTTACCTGAGTGATCCATAGCTGCTCCAATGGATTAATCCAGAATGATGCACAGGTAACTTCAATGACTTCACCACAATTATTCCTATAATAAAGGCAGCACAGGAGAGAGGAAAGAGAAGAAGAAATTTAAACCACACAAGATTAAACCTTGTGAAGGAAGGGGGGGAGAGAATCCATAACTCTAGTTTCTTTTTCTGTATCATTATACAGCCATGGACTAACCAGCTAACTGCTCAGGCTTTTTGTGATACAATCTACCCCTTTATTTAAGGAAGTATGGGAGCTCTAATGAAGATTCACTGTCACACCTGAGCCCTAATTGCATTAGCAGTATCATCCACAGCTCATGTGGAAGAAAAATACAGACAAAAACCAATGCTGGACAAAAGCACCCATTGGGCAGGTATATGCTCAGACCAGAAGGACATTTCTGAGAAGCATCTTTGCCTACACATCTCCTCACCGCTTCTCAATGTATTTCTTATACACCACAGAGGAAAGATAACTGCCCAAAGTTGTTGTTTTTTTCACTGTACAATGCTTTGTTCAATAATTCCTGCTCCTCTGATAGCCTTCTAATACAAATTAATTAGGAAACATAATTCTTTTATTATGAATTAATAAGTGGAATTGGAAGCTTTTATATACCTGGGAGACCCAACCAAACTATACAAACACCAAACAGCAGTTAATCCTGGTGTAAGAGTGGCAATAGCATGCAAGGTTTTGCTGGTAAAAGAGGATAATTATTTCTGGAATGTGATTCAGTTGTTGAAAGTCACTGTAATAGTGAGCTGGGTAACTTTTATGGGCCCCATCTGTACTTTACTCACCTTCCTTACAGCCTGTGTGTGTCTTGTGAAGAAAGTACAGCATGTGTAATGGAGAAAGAGAGAGCAGTAATATTAGTAGTAAGGAACAAAGTCCAGAAGAGCAAATAGACATACATATGAGGAAAGAATACAACAGTGGTACTCGTGTGCTTCAGTGTTACTTTGTCTGCTGTAGCCCTGGATCTCAATAATTCACATTTCATTGTTCACTGCACTTTACAGAGAGGCAGCAGAAATAAGAGACATGGGTTGTGAAAAGAGGGACACTACTTTGGACCCTCTTTAAAGCTTCTTTCCCCTGCAACCAGGCGGTGCTAAGAAGACCATGGCAGAAGCAAAGACTCCAATGCCAAAAAACCCCCATCAGCTCCTCTGGCCTGACCAGAGTGATGGAGCCCAGACACACTCCCCTCTTCACCCTGCACTAAACCGGGGAAGTTGTGCTTGGGAAAAGTACATTTTCCAAAATGGCATCCTCAATTTAAAGATGTCAGGCACACAGAACCTATCACGCCCATTGGACAGCTGCTCCAGCAGCTAAGGGCTTCCAGTGATGGTAATCATTTACCTTGGACTTTTCTTCTCACCATATCTTTCTTTCTGCTAATGTGAGGACTTCCTCAGGACTTTGTCTTCTCTACCTGTGGAGATAGTGGTACATGGTTACCATATTGCCCCTAGATCTTCATTTTAGCTACAAATATTGATTCTGTGTGAGCCCATCCCTAGTCCTGGAATGATGAATGTGGTCACTGGGTAAGCAAGATGCACTAGGGCAATTGAAACACCTGCCACACCTAAAGCTTCCTGCTTTGAAGACAGAAGCAGGAAGCCAGAGGGGAAATCTTGGCTCCTAAGGGACCTCAATGATTTCAAGCCCTGCTGAACCTTCACTTACTGATGAGCTCACTCTGAAGAAAGGCACAGGAATTCATGGGGGTGCCCTCTTCTGAGCTTTCCAGAAGCGCTGCTGCCTGCACCCTTACATCTGCAGGAAGGAAACAAAGGTCCAGCAGCACTACCTATGCCACGGCCTCTCTTCCCTTCATGCTTGGGTGAGGCACAGCACCAAGCTACCGCAGAGGGGTTACAGCAGCTCTACCTGTAGCTTGCTAATGCAGCTTGTGCCTGGACAAGCAAATGATTGTTCAAGCGATTTTCTATTTTAAGATGAAGGTGGCACATACAGAAGATCTCAATGTCACTACGAAGCAGGGAGGGAGGCTGTAAGGAGGAGGAAGGCAGAAACCTTCGCAACTAATGTCAATTTTCTGCATCAAATATTTTGATAATTAAACAAAGCTGATCAAGAGAGGAAAACAGCATGTCTCCAGAGCTCCGGAAGCACAGGCCCATTAAATAGAAGAGTCAGAAAGTGCCAGAGGCGGCAGCCCCAGATTAATGGCACTCCAGTAATAGATTTTCCCAGGCACAGTCACACAGGAGACAACTACTGTGTAGCCAGAGCAGCGATGAGGCCGTTAAAGAAACAGTAACATTAAATCACCTGGTACCACGGGGCGAGGGGATGGATGGGAGCGCATCGGCTTCGGTACTGCGGAAGGTGTAAAGCTCAATCTGCTTTCAGGCAGAGGAACTGGATCCCAGCAGTCATTTACAGCAGCAAAAGCAGCCAGCTCAGATGGAGGACGCATAGAAAAACAGATGAGCAGCAGCTTCAGAAGGATGGCGAGCTGAGCACAAATATCTCCTTCCTGCAATGGAGAAGCAGGCATTAAACTGCAGTGTTTGGTTTTGCTAAGAATGGCTGTGTCTGGTTTGGTTCAGTTGCTCTTTTTTTCTTAATCAAAGCACTGGTTTTATCTCTTGTGTTAAAACACCATTTTGAATTTGTTCAAAAGCAGCTAAAGTTCAGGGAGAGAATGGGAGGGATAGCAGCTCGGTGGAAAAGCAGCCCTGTTTCCTTATTATCAAGCCAGTTTTCCTTCAGCAATGTTGGAGATGATGCTCCTTGAAACATCCACCTTGCCTAAAGCTTTTCTATCCATTCCTATAATACAATAACAACAGAAATGAGGGCTTCTTCCACGGCAGGCTGGCATGGATTAGAGTCCACCGCAAGAGTACTTCACTCCCAGCTGGGATGTATGGAAACCAGATGAAGCAGCTGAAAATCGGAAACAACTTTTAGACTTACTTGAATCCTGATACGATCACATCACAGGGATGGGTTAAATTTATGATCTTATCTGGGATTTTTGTTTGTAATCAATCCCAGACCCACTGGCTATCACTATAAGCTTATGATTTCCTGGTGCTAACAAGGAAAAGTTGGGACATCAAACTCTGAGGGAGCGAAGCCAAGCTATGATATTAGCAGATAGGATCAGAGCTGGAGCGCAACAGCAACAACAAAAACCCCAAACCTCACACTACAAAACAAAAGAAAATCAACAGCCTCCTGCAGCCTGTGAAGCTCAGCCTTTGCCTCACACTTCAGATATAAACCACGGTGTGTGCATGAACCCTGTGTCCAGGAAGAATGATTTGGGGATAAAAGCTAACAAAACAAATTAAAACCGAATACCCCGAGATCAAAGTACAGCTTCAGCATGTGATACAGCTGCTGCGGGACGTGAGCAAAACGCACCCTTTTCCTACTCTCCTCCCTATAATAACCTCACCAGACAGTGCCGCTTACTCTACTGGATTGCCTAGAACATTTATCATGGCAAGCCTGAACCCTTTGCTGGTGACTTGGGCCGCAGATGGCTAAGGGTATCTATCGAGCAGATCTGCCCCTGGTAGCTCCCTTTGCTTACTTGAATGCAGTTAAGAAGAAGGCACACCAGGGATGAAGCCCATGCTCTAGGATATAGCCAATTCCAGACACCACCAGGCACTTCTTACTAGTCCAGCATATGAATAGGGAAAGTGCATTCATTTGTTGCTTTGTATCTCCCATTTTGCTTCAAACAGAAGCATATTCTGGTACAATATTAGAGCCAGTCCAAGGTGGGCAGAAGATCTGCTCTTCCCTGATTACTGCTCTATTTTCCAGGCCAGTCACTGTTGAACAAGGTACTAGGAAGCACCAGGTCTCTTACACATTTACCCACAGCAGATGAAACTTGCATTGCTTTGGGGTCTCCCTTATACTCAGCTGGGATAAAGACACACCAGAATCTGGACAACATTTCAGTCCAAACACATCATCAGTACTTGTTTGACTATGCCCATGTGGATGGTAGGGACGGCAGGGCATCAAACACCCGAGTGCATGTGCATTATTTCAACTGTGTCCCTTCCCCAGGTTTCCAGAGCCAGCAAGAGCTCTTTGCACTCCTTTTCCTGGGACCCTGGCACCTGTGGCAAATTCTGGTACTCCATTTATCTGTGGGGGGATGAAGACTTACAGACTTACAGGCCAGATACCCCTCACAGGTTAAATGTAGGAGTTAAAGTACGTGCTCTACAAGAGTTGTCTTTTACGTAGCTGCAGCAGATTTCCCTACCAGGTGGCTGCTGAGCTGCAAAAACATCTTAGACAGTTCAGGAGGCCTTAGGAACATCCCTGCTCAGCATTCTGAGCAGCCCTTCACACAGTGAGGAGCCTCCAAATCCATGCATTGCTTTCTTCTCAACTTTGCACGGATTAGCTCCGAGACTAACAGTGTGACAAATCTGTTAATGTTTCAACAGGCAAGTCTTAATTTTGCACATACCCTTCAGTCATTTTCCATATGGAAATGGAAACTTTTCACAAACAGCCTGTTAAGATTTTCAATATAGGCATAAAAAGATTGTTCAGAATGAGAAAGGTTCTACTAGAGGCATTCAGATTGCTTCAAAAATCAGAGTTCTTGAGCAGTTCCTATGGGTTTTGTGAAAAGAACAGTAGTTGTACTGTATAAATGGATAGAGAGGCTTAGAGCAGAAGATGTTTAGCAGCTTGCCTAGGATTGCTCCAAGTGGGAATGTAACCTGTGAATCCCAAGCTCCAAACCCAATCCAAAGAGGCTTTATCAAGAGCATATTCGATTCTGCATTTAGTTCATGAGCTCAGAGACAACCCCATGCAAGCAGCACCCTACAGTGTAATTAGTCCCCCAAAGCAAACACAACTGTACCAGGATAACAGACAGGGCCAGGCTCTTTTATTGCGTATGAATCAGGTCTATAAATCAGGAGTGACTCAGCTGAAGTTACTGGTGCTGCTTCTCCTTTGGAATGAATGGATCAGAAGCTGGTCCACACATTTCATGTTTCTAAGAATCAGTATTTGTTAACTGTATCAGTAGCCTGGAATGTCTTTAATTGGCACCAAATGTGAAACAGCTCATTACCTGGACAAGGCAAGGAACTGGAGACATGTCAGAAACTGAATGCAAAGTACAAGCAGAGACAAAGAGCAAACAAGTTCCACACACAGACAGGAACTGAGGTGTAGCAAGCATTAAATAATAGATCTAAAACATACAATAGCTCTAAAATGTACATGAATTACAAAATAATTTCTTCCAAAGTGATGCTCACAGTAAAGATGTGTGATGTTTTCCTCTCTGTGATGTAAAAGTGACACCTAAAATTACTATGGAACAGTATTTGTGTTGTGTAAAGATCTTACAAATTCATCCTAGTGCATACTGGTGACACAGAGATTTACGTGCACTTAGAATCTTTTGAACCTACTTGACTGCAAATGGCTTACAAACCAGCTGTAGAAATACAGTGCAGCCCACAAACTTAGTAACTCACCAATACAGGTGTACACTCTGGGGTCCATATCCCTTGTGCTACCCAATAAAAGATACAGTTTGGGATCTGTAAAGAAACTTGAGGGGAAAGACGCCTGTAAGATGCTGAAATCGCAGAGTCAGGCCATGGGGTTGGCTTGTTAATCTTCAGAAAAGAAAGCACTTGAGGATCCTGATGTTTATTCAAGCAAACAAACGTAATAAACCCTGTTAAAGTGTTACTAAGAGTTTTGCTGCTCTACTTGAGATTTGTACCCTCAAGTCTGAATGCTGACTGAGGAAAGGAAGTGCTATTAACTAATGCAGAAAATAAATCCTGCTTTATTTGCAATGAATGTAACTTCTTGACATTCCCAACAACAAACCATAGCTTTGAATGATGCCATAACAACAAGGCCAGCACAGAGATGTGCACTTTCTACTGGCTGAATGCTTTGGATCAGGCCCATTATTAAAAGCAGCAATTAAATGGTAGTAATTACCTGTCTGCATTTTCCTTTCTGAATTAACCTAGTCCCTAGAGGAATCTGAAAAGCACATCCTGAGATTAACTACATATGTCCAATAACAGGTTTTGGCCTGATGATCAAATCCTGGCTCTTCCTGCAGTGGATGCCCTCAATTCCACCCTTTTCTTCAAGATACCTCCTTCTCCCACTCCTACTTTTTCTAACTGAAGGATGCAAGAGGGAAGCTGATGCTCTTTCTGGAAAGTGAAGGCACTCTCACTCAGAAACCAATGACATGGAAGCAAGAACACCAGCACTGTCAGGAACCTGAAAAGCTCCCCCACGCCTGTAAGATTAACTCCTTGGGATGGGGGTATGAGGGAGCTGGTCAGAGGCACGGCAAATAAAGCTGTGATTTGGGGGGTTGTTTGCTGTGAGTGGGTAACCCAGCGTGCAACACAACCAGTTCTACTTACAACACAGCCAAGGTCAAGCGCTGACCTTTCTGCGCTGGCCAGCCATGCTGCCACAATGAGCATTAGTACCACATCATTATGTCCTGATAAAACTCAGTTACTCTTCAGCAAACCCCCATAAATCACAAGGCCTCACCCAATCACGGTCCTGTCACTGTAACTAAACAGGGGCTCCGAAAACACTCTATTTCTATTGGTCATGACAGAGGGATATAAATCTGCCCCTGGCCAACCCACTGCAGGCAACGGGGCATGTCAGGAAGGTGACAGCAATCGAGGATCCGGCTCTGCAGAGGCCAGGATCACGCCTTCAGCCCGGCACCGGGAGGCTCACACTGGCTGTAGAAGCTGCTGAAGTGTCTCTAATGTTACAATATGGTGAAATGTTATTTCAGTTATCACTGCCCAGAAAGGTCAATTTGTGCTCGGAAAGGTTGTGTGTCACAGTGAGCACATGCTGGCAAACAGATTTCCTCCTTGCCGGCCTCACACGTCCTGAAATCCTAGGGATTTCCTGGGCATTTTGCTGGAAAACCTTAAAAAGGGCGTCGTCGCCAGTGCAGCAGCTTCTGCGTGTGGTCCCACTGGATGCTTCCAGGAGCAGCTGCACACAGGACCCTCCTCAAGCTCTGTGATGCTTCATGTGCATCAGCATCGCAGCGCGAGAGCAGGATGTGCAAGCTGGCAGCTCTCATCTGCCCAGTGTGGGGCACAGATGAGCAGGGGCTGTGGCACGAGGCTGGCAGCAAGGCCATCTGAGGTCAAATTCCCACAAAGGAAAGAGGCACTATGGGCTGGATAAAGCTTTTCAAACAGAAAGTGTCACCTGGATTATATTTTCCCCAGTTTCAGAAGTGAGAAACTGATTTCTTGAGACCATTCCTAGTCCACTGTCAAAACCACAACACAACCTGAGCCTGGAAATCATAGCTTCTCTCCCATCCTCCCCAGGTTGTCATCCATAACCTAATGTTGTACCTCCATCCTACCTTGTAGGAATCAGCTATGAAAACCAGACTTCACATTGCTAAGACAGCGTTCAGTCTCTGTTTTAGTAGACAAGCAACTGAGACACAAGGAGAGGAAAATGATCCTCAGATCCTCGAAAAGAGAGCAGAGAGTGGGCTCCTGAGATCTCAGTTCACAACACCCAGGGTTGTATCTCAAGGTTTCTCTTCTGAAAGCTCTCACAGAGAGGCCAGTGCCTGGGAGGGAGTCTCCAAGATAAATAAGCTGTCCCCATTGAGAGTTACCACTTACAAAGGGAGGCAAAGGCTCTAAGGAAGCATTTTGCCTTTGGAATCGGGCAGCTCTGCTTCACAGGGAAAACCACTGTGTGAACTGGCCCTAAAATTAAATTACCTCTTTAAAAACACTCCTGCATTGGCATTTCAAGCAGGACCTCAGTGATTTACAGCATGGGCTGACATTTCACAAAAGATAATGTGGGCAATGAATTATTTGCTGGTCCAAACGAACAATTGGACATACCCACTTCTCGTGGATTTAATCTTTGCGAGGCGTTAGCTACCGAGCATGAAATACCACTTTTCAGGGGCATCTGTTGCATTTATGCAGGGTACAATTACATTAGGCAGCTTTATGACACATTGACTCGGTCGAGTGTGATGCAATGTAATACAACCAAAGTAATACGAGCTTTTAAATGCAACATGATGGCAAAAATCCATCTCAGGTCTGATCTTTGTTTCATTTCAGATGCCAACTGTCATAATTCAGGGAAAGTCAAATCCGTCTGGTTTTGCTAACGTGAGCAGCTCTATCAAAGCCAGTGGGATGTGCCTGCACCAGTGAGGAAGCAGCATGTGATCCAACAGGGGTGAAAGCGTTAATTACTACACTGGTTGAGTGCACATCCCAGAAACTGGAATCCAAAAAGCCCTGAATCAGCTGCAACTCACACAGGGTTAAAAACTGGCACATTCAAAACTCACGCAAAAGGGCACGGTGTTCCCGAATCCTGGCTTTAGAGCCAAGAGTTTGCTCCTCTCCCTGTCTTTTGCCCGCAGTTGTGGACACACTGGCTTTTGCAGGGAACCCAGCTGGCATTCCCAGATCCGCCGCTGCTCAAGAAGCTCCTAAGAGAAGATTTTACCAAATCTTGATAACAAGCAACACATGATAACGCATTTCAGTGATTTCCTATAAGCAATGTCCTGTGCTTGAATGGAAATGCTCAAAGCAAACACAGATACAGGACAGGATATGAGCTTGTTTCTTTCTCCGGTCTCTCCGCATTTGTTTCTCCTCCTGTGAGGTATTTCAGCTCTGCACTTCCGCAGGACCGGACCCTGCTGTCGGGATCGGACAGTAGACAGAAATGTGTCCATTTCAATTTTGGTTCTGATCCTGGGATATTTCTAACTCTCTCCATATCCTTGATAGATAATGGTTTAATAAGCGATCTGGTTTTTATTTAAAGGGTCGGTAGTAAAACCCAGATCACATTTCTCACTTGGTGGGTTAAAAAACCGCTTACGCTCATTTCTGCAATGTAAAACGACACTATATCAAATCAAACATTTCCAGATGTGGCCAGCTTGTGGATGGAAGTGCAGGAGGAGCGAGCACTCACAGACAAGGGTTCCCAGGTTTTTATAACAGGATTGGAACCCCACCTACTGGCAAAGACTGTTATAGTAATGTCAGGACAAGAACCCATACAGGGCTCATTCCTTGACTAGAAACTCCAGTGAGGTTTCTAAACGTGCAGGCTGATTGCCACACCGGAGCATCACTGCTGTCAATGTGGGCATCTCACCGCTTGGCACTTCCAAAAATCACATCCTTAAGAGTCGCCTGAGTGCCAGCTGCACCGACAGACACACGGAAAAGCACAAGCATCACTTAAGAGATGACTTGTGTTTCTTACATATACATTTCCTTTAGAAAACTGCAGCTTTAGTAAAGCAATCTTGGCCTAATTTTGATACTTTAGGTCAAACCAGCCTTACCCAGCCCCTGATTAGATAGTGCTCCCAAAGGGCTGAAGCATCATATTCTTAGTAAGGCAGAGTGATGAAAGGAGTGGTATCCTTCTCTGTTATGCTACTAATGGCAGATGAAAAATTAAGACAGAAATTAGGATGGAAAAATATCATTCTAAATTCCCACACGTGAATTAGACAACTCTGAAGAGTTCTTCTGTTTCACTTTGAATTCACTAAAAACCACCCCATCACTTCTTGTGTTACAGCTTTCCCATAGAACCAAAAATGAAGCCGCCCATCCCAGAGACCATGTACGCAACCTCAGGTCTTGTTAAAACAGCCCAGTTAGTAATACCAACATTTGAATTTTAACACGTTTCAAAGCCTGACAACTATAAAACAATAGAAGAAGCTCACAGAAAGCAACTCTCTAGCACTGGAAATCACGGTTTTAACATTCCCAGAGAGTACTAACATTTGCAACAATCAAGTGACAATCCCCTGAAGAAAGGTCCTGGAACAGAAGCAAGTGGAGGTGGGAGCACACTCCTGGGGAGGACTGTGCTGGTCCAATACAGGAATCTGCTGTTGGGGACAAGACTCACCTATCCTTCCGAAAAATACCTCTGCTTCTATCACTTACATCCTTGGTACAGGCTTAAGTCTCAAAAGAAGGAGTTCCTGCAATGTTTGCCTTTAAATCCACACTGCAAAACACAAGGTAGCCAGCTCTGAACCGAGCTATGAAGTGGGACCAGCTCCCTGATAGCTTGTTCTTTTACTCCTTATGTCACAGAGAACCTGGGTCAAAATCCACCACTGTAATGGCACAGAAAGAAGTCCAGATGCTCCCTAACGAAGAAAAGAGACTGGGCTATTTGTGGTACCTGGCGTATGCATCAGAAAAGTCCAATATGAAGGGGAAAAAGTCTCTATCCTGAAAAGAGGTTTTCAGGATGCAAGTCAGAGTCCTGGAATGATTTGCCTTGATGAACTAATGAAAACAGAAGGATAAATTAAAGCATCGAGCTAACTGTTTAGTTAAGGCTGAGGAAGACGCTTCGACTGTGAGAAAGGAAACAAGACATGCACACCAGTGAAGCGTGCTGGCTTCCAAGGGCTTCTCTTGCATATGGAGAAAATAACTTGGTTCAAAGTTGCATTTAAAGCATACTTGGGCACTGGCATGAAATGGCAAAGAGAGAATTGGTTACACCTGGCCAGAAAAGACTAAGCAGGTACCACCAACCACTGAGACCCTATCCAAACAGATTGCCAGCCCTGCCCTGGCCTCTGCCTCCTATCCCTGCCACCTTCTGGGAGTCCAAGCAGCTGCACTGAGCTTACACAGGGCTTTTTGAGCAGCAGCTTGCACCAGCACTGGGTTTGCTTGTCCTGCTATCTTCTGTGATCAAAGAACTCAAACAGCTGCATGTCTCAGCTCACTGGCAATAAAACCTGCAGTTGATGGGCTTTGTCCCAGCCCCAGAGCTACAGGGAAAGAGCAACCACGGATTTCAAGAGGGGGAGAAAAACATATGAACACCCGAGCTGTATTTAGCCACACTCTGCCTCCTCCTAACCTGCAACCTCTTAAGTGCCACTTACTCAATTAATCCAAGCTCTTCTACTTTAACAGCAAAGCTGTAACATATTTAAACAGCTCAGAAACTCTACCCAACAAACCATGCTGCCTATCTGATCCATCAGCTGCAGGAGTGACTGTGCATTAACTAAGAGAGCACAGGACTGGGTTAACGCTTCCACTGCCACTTTCCTGCTGCTGGCATTTTCTGCTGCACTCCTGCTAAGGCTGAAATTTCTCAGCTTTTTTTAGTAGGGTGGATCTCATCTCAGCAGGGACTGTCTTTTGGACCAGCTCCTAGAACATCCCTGCAGCAGCTATAGTAACTATTTTTATAGGCAAGTTTTATTAGGAAAGTATTCTAAATGGCCTTTGAATGCAATTTAGCAGCTGGAAATAGGGCTGTGTGCCAGCACCATGTGATCGGACAATCTGCGGAGCACCAAGTGCTACCAGAGATCATCAGTGCTCCACAGACCACGCAGGGAAACCCACGGCAGAGTACACCAGGACATTCAACAAGCCAGAAGGTGCCCTTAAGCTGCAAATGCCTGGAAGCTGAGCTATGCTCTTCCCAGAGCCCTCACTCGAAAAGGCCCTACCAGTGCTTCCTGGCACAGCAGCAGGCTTCAGCACCATGGCACGGGAGAAGTGACTCTCTCTTGACTCTATATAGCAGATGGGCTACATTACCCAAGGAGCTGAGGATGACACCTCCACTAGATGGTTAGAAAACCCCTGAAGGATAAAGTTACCCATATTAAGTGCTGTCACAGCTCCTTGGACCACAGTGCATACCAGTTTTTAAAGGATGCATCTCTCGCCTGCTCCTGCCCCTGCCAAAGTAGAGCTTGCAACACTCAGTGGCACAGACCTGGATTTGAAAAGTGCTGAGCACACACTAGGTCCTGATGCTGTGGGCAGACTCTTCTGCATGTCTGTGGCAAGTAACCAGATGGGCATCACTGCGTTCAAACAGATGACTAAGAAAGTGAAAAACAATAGCTGAAGACTCAATTCTACTCTCAAGCCATACTGGCACACTCACATGTGGTATTACTGTGGTTTAAACTCATGCAAATGAGAGTGGAAACTGGCCTCCAGTACAAGTGCATGCTGAGGGAAAAGACAGTTTTCCTTTTAGACATGACTGCAGTTGCACAGTCTGAGATTCAATTAAGTTTTCCTTTTCTGACATCTCCTTCCAAATAAAGGCTCAGTCTTTGTGCTAGGCATTTTGAAAAAGAAAACAAAACAAAATCATACGTTTGGCAGGACCTGGGCATTCCTGCTACTAAATTGTTCTGTGCTCCATGCAAAATTTCAATGTATTCAAGACGGGGAGTAGCCTCTTTGACCAGTGTCCAACTGTTTAGCACTGTTCAATGTGAGCTTTTGCCCATGTTTACATGTGAAATGGAACACAGCCATTCAACCACAAAATGTTCCCAAAGCAAACATCCAAAACCTGGCTGCTGGCAAGGTACGCTGACAGAGGCTCCTGAAACCAGTCACTCACAGGATGCCAACACAACACATTACCACTGGTAGAAAGTACGCAAGGTTATTTTCTTACCTCCTGGGAAGATGCCACTGCAAGTGACAGGAAATAATGATTGGCAAAGCAGAAAGGAGGGGTTTTCATCTGGATGGAGAAAGAAGGTTGGTGTTATTTCAGATGTGCAGAAGAGCATGCTGTTAGCACAACAAAGCTAGCACGTGCTGCCAAAAGCATGTATGAACAACCTGAGTTAGAGTGCAGACACTATGCTAAGTCAAGACCAGCTAAGCAATACAGAAATAAAGCAACAGAGGTAAAGGCAGAGACAAAGTAACTCAAGCAGGACACAGCAGCTCCAGTCATTTGCTGGAGGGAAAGGTGAGATCAGGAGGTGATCTGGGTTCCTTCAAACAGAGGCCCATATTTTTGTGACAGCCCATACTTTTGTAATCCTGGATCATGTCACTGTAGCTCTGCGCTTATTCAGATGGATGAAAATACGGACTTGAAGTTGGCACACAACAGAAAGAACATAACAACATGCTGGTATCACCCTTTGGGACGCTATGAAAAGGGAGAATATCTACGAACTAGAGCAAAAAAATTACATCCCTCCAAAAATTGTAAGTAACAGCTCAGGACACAGCTGGGAAGGATCCTTCTTAAGGAGCACCAGCTTTAGAGTGACTTCTGGAGAGTCCGACCCCTTTGGCACAGTGCTAAGAGATCTACCCCTCTTGCATGTTCAGAACTTCTTGCAGAGGTGACTGCTCCTTGTCCTTCTGTTCCTTGGCAAACAGACAGACCCATCCACGTCTCCTCCTCTGTCACGTCCTGTGAAAGCCAAGCCTGTGTCCACAGACTGGATTCATCTTCCAGCATTAGCCTGCAATGTTATTTGTACTCGTCAGAACACCATGTCCCAGAGGGGCCATGTTCTCTGGTACACCTCCCATGGCAGTCATGTGCTGGCTCAGGCCGGGGAACTGGGGCACAGGGGTGACAAACTGGGCATCAGGCACTGCCCACTCCCAGTCAGTGTGGGAGAGGCAGGCTTATTCCCAGTGGAAGCCTCTGCAAGGGAACACACTTGGAAGGGAAGCTGAAAAAGGAGCGTTTTCCTTGCTCTACTCCATCACAGCCCAGTGTGTTGTGTTCAAAGCGGAGTCCCTGCAAAGACAGGTTTCCTTGAACCATGTTATTAGCCCACCATTAGAGATCTGAGGGCTGGGCAGCAGCCCACCTGAGCCCCCCAAGGAGAAGGAGCCTGGCACTTGGGTCCTCTCTCCAACCCTTGGGTTGGGTGTCACAGCTGTAATGCCCTTTAAAAGAGTGCCTGCTTGCATTTAAAACCATGTAACCTGTGTGCTCCTGCTTCACAAAAGGTGGCTGTGACCACTTTCTGCCACCACAAACCACATCGTACTCATACCACCCACCTCTCAGCTTTCCACCCAGCGGCAAAGCCACAAGCACACTGTCCCTCACTCTCCTTGCCACGTTCCACCTCTTGCTGTGCTTCTTCCTCATCTCAGAGCTGCAGGGTTGCTAGCTGACCAACAAATAACAAGGTTTCACCATAGCGCTTTCCCTCCTCCCGCATGTTAACATCTCTCCACCAGCTGAATGATCCCTGCACGCACCCAATTCTTGTTATTATTCTGCCTGTGCATTGACACCTTGTTGCATGAGCCGTGTTGATGGATTGCAGGCGCCCGCACTATGAAACTGGCCAACAACCCACTCACAAATTTGCTCCACTTGTTAATATTAAAATCATATGGCCAATGCCTTCTTAAATTGGTTCAGGCTTGAGGTACTGCTGCTTCACAGTAGGAAGAGTGCTGCAGCAGGCTTTCTGCAGGCCCTGCTATTTATGGTAAACACTCCACTTTGTTGAAATAACATAAAATTTTGAGATAAACCTATTCTAGCAAAGGAAACGTTAAAGTGCCACCGTTCTGCGTTATAAAATCACTTGCACTGCAGCTGCCTCCCATCATACATAGCTCAACGCACGGGACATTGAAGACCTGAGGACCACATGTTCTCTGCTTCGGTGAAATGGTAAGGAAAAGATCTGAAGTGCTCCTTCAGGTTTGATGTTCTTTGCTTTGCACAGACTAGCTAGAATACAAGGAGATGCCTTTTCTGTAGCTTTGTCTGGGTATGAGCCTGTGTAGACAGCACCGGGCAGGGTTCTGCTCTGATGTTTGCGGCAATGTAAACTCTGCCCATCCAGGACTGCAGGGAATAATGGACACTGCAAGGGAGAGACCAGCTCAGGTTCTTGCCATGCGTTCACTCCTTATTGAACCTGGAAGGTGGATGAGAATATTTGCTGCTGTTCCTTCATCTATTAAGCAGAAGAACAAGGGAAAATCCTCTTTAAATGCTCAGTCACAAAACTTTGGGCTGAGTTTTTTAAGAGGGATTGGCTAAACAAGGAGTGAAGCTGGTTTTCACCTTCCCACACAATTTAGCTCATTCTGTGGCATTTGTCGCACGTCCTAATATGATCTCTTGGGAGTTCAGCCACCATCAAAATAAAATCAAAGCACCTTACGAGCCTTCCAACATAACACACGATCCCAAATATTTATGACGTGCATGTGCTCTCTCCATAGATTGCTGTCTGGAACATATTTAACAGGTGGACTGGCAGCGATGCAAACAGGGCCTGGAACCCCAGCTTCACCGGCATTTGAAGAGATAAGCACCACGCTGCGTTTCATCTGCCTGCAGTGACACAGAGGACTGGAGCTGCTCGAAAACCAACACACTTGCCAGAGAACCAGGCAGGAAACATGGTTACTGGAGGGGGCCAGAGCATCCAGCCAGACCAGAGGAATTTGCCTATATTCTGCCAACTGCTCTCATGGAACAGAAAAACAAAGGAGCATGAAACATGTCCCTGGGTGCTGGCACGGCCCTTGCAGGGATCCCTTGCCAGCCGAGGCCGTTTCCTTCCTTCACAGAGGTGGCCACCTTCTTTTTGAATTATTAAAATACACAGTTTGTTACATGGCCTGAGCAGCAGACTTTTTGCTGTTCCAGTTGTGCTCAGATGAGAGCACAGATGCAGAAACAAAGATATTAAAGAGACCATACAAAATGAGAGCATTCGTAATGCATGGCCAAGCAGACTGACTTTCATAAGCGACCCCCTCCTGCTCCCACAGTCAACTTTTGAGTTATACTGCTTAGTGAAGAAAGCAAAGGTTGGACTGCAAATAGAAATGGTGGAAAAAGCATTGTTCCAAGGCATAAACAATTCAAATGAGCAAAGGTCTAAGCATATAACCTATGGAACAGGGACCACCGCTTATGGCCTGCTATGGCTAATGTAAGTCAATTATGGTTGGGAATATCAGTGAAAGAGATCAAAAAACAATGAGGTTTTCCTGGAAATCCTATTTACATGTCAAAAATAAGGAAAAATTAGGAGGAGTGTGTGATTCTGCAGCTAATAATTGCTTTCTAAAGAGAAGTTTGCATGCCACCATTATATGCTTATATAAGAACATTCCAGGGAACATGTTTTAAAGGCTGAGTGATATTGCACGCTTCAGGATATCCCGTTAAACCTTCCCAGAAAAAGCTGTGGCTTCCTCCACAGATACATACTTCAAAGCTTTGACTGAGATTCTTTCTATCCACTTTAAGATATTCAAGTTATGAGCTTATGCATGTAAGTGTTCAGAATTTCCTCCTTTGCAGGAACCAGAGCTCATTAACTCATCGAGGACTAATTCAGCTATTTGAACTCTAAATGCCAGAGAGAAGAGCAAAGGGATCATCTGAAGAGGCAGCAGACACGGGATCATTATCAGAACAAATCAGTTAAATGCTGAGAGCTGCTACCAATTGTCACAAAACAAATGCATGCATCTTCCAGGGGGATTTTCCCAGCATAACTCTATGCTTTTGCCTAGCACTGCTTGAGAAGGCCACCCCATGAGTTGCTGGTTTACGGTAGTTGAAGTGGGATTAGCCTTCATGAAAGGCTCAGGAATACTTTTTCTCAGTGAAAGTTTACAATAATATTTTAAGGACTCTCAACCAACACTCGTCCTTAAGCTTTGAAAACAGATAATGCATTTTTAATGGGATTGCACATCTGACAAGGAATCTGACTAATTCCTCTGATAGCAGACAGCTTCCTCCCCATAATTCATCTCAAAAAGATCAAAAATCAAAACACTCCCTACCATCTTTGGAATGGCCCCACCGCCTGGAAAGGATCAGATCAATTCCAGCAATCCAACAGCAAGAGAACAGAGCGACAGATACCTGACCTCCACTCAGCCTGCTCTACCAAAACAAGGGAAATAGCGAAAAGCCTTCAGGACAAAGGCCCACTGGGCTGCTGACACCGAGGCATTGCTCCACAGACACACTTGGCAGCCAGTGATGCAGCTTACCTGAGTGTTAAGTATAGCTACCAAAATCTTCAAAGCCTTGTGAGTCAGATCATGCCCTTGCTCTGGTGAGCAAACAGTTGTGAAGCACTGGGAGGTGTCTGAATTTGAGGTGCTCTAAAAGAAAAAGCACAAGAATTCTCATTAGCTTTTCCATTACTCACCCTAATGAGGATTTTCTACTTATAATCATATGCTTTGCCATACACTAAAGCCCCTCTCCAAAGGACGACACAAAACCACATGGCTGTGCCTTTAACGCCACTTTCAGCATAATCCTTTGTAGATGATCTGCAGCACAGAACCAGCAAGGTCTGTCAAGGCATTTTTAGCATTTGTGCTGTTAAAAAACAAGAAAAAAACCCTGAGGTATTAGGGTGCACTAATCTTTAGAAAGGTTAATTTATTCATAGAGATTTTGACAGAGATGTATGGCTAGGCTGGAGTCCCAGGCACTTCTTCCCAAGGGGAACTGCTACTGCAGACACGGCTTTCCTGACATAAGAAGAGAGAGGCTTCACACACAGACCCAAGTGCATTAACTTGTGGCCTCCTGCGCATTTAGAGCACTTCTACTTGCTGTGACCAGCAACTGAAGCTTCCCTGCTCCAGCCAAACTTTCAGTGCCTTTGAGAAAGCATCCCAGAGACCATGGTCCCATGTGCCCTGCAGACAGCAAAGTACTGCTCTCTCACAGAACTAATGAGCCCCTTTCTCCTTTCAGAGGAAACACCTCCCTGCAAGCAGATTGAGACCAATGCTGCAAAACAGCCTCAGAGTGGTGCAAGCTGATGCAGGCATGGGATGGACAGCACGTGATGCTGTCTCGATGAAAGAGATGTGTTCTTTCAGATCTGCCTATTCAGACAGATCATGCTTCTGTTTGACTCCCTGGAATAATGCTTTACACTTCTAGACCGCATCTTGGATACCTGTTGGCAGACCAAAGTTGAGTGAAACTACATTAATTTTTCTGGTTATTTTGCAATCTCTATTCCAACCTGCCAGAAGATGAAGCCATGGATGCTCCATGCAACCGTTTATTCCCAAAAAGAGAGGGTTTTCCCTGAGCCGTGTGTGCAAAGCACAGGGCTAGACAAGGATCTCAAACCGCCAGAACACAAACTACACCTGAATGAAGAGCTCATCTATGTTTAGGGAATCCCTCTCTGTCCTTACAATCACTCACATGCAGACTAGTTTTTCTCACTCACACTCCCTGTTTCCACCTGCATCTCTAGCCCTGCACAGGACAAGGGACCAGTTTAGCTAGTGTGAGCCAAAAGCAATCAAGCTCTGCTGACCATAGCTAGTTAGCTGCTAGTTTAGATTATTAACCTCTTGCACTTAATGAGAGTCCTGAGGCTGCTTAAGCTACACGACTAAATTTCCCTTAACCACAAACATGGAATCCTCATTAAGATGACTCTGAGACACTTTCCCAGGGAGAAATAACATGCAGAATCACCCTGCAAGCTGGATTTAGAAGCATGTTTGAAACTTCTGCAGTTCAGTTTAATTTGTCCCCAAGGAGAAGGAGGAAAGTCTGGATCAAGAAATGGATTTTTATTTGTAATTGCCAGGTGCCACCAGGCCCCGCACCACAAATACTTGTCATTATTTTCTGGGGAATTTTACTTGAGAAATGACCCATTTTGAACAGACTGTCTTATGCAAACAGTAAACCAGCTTGTCTGAAAGTAATCTGGACCCGAGGGCTAGCAGAGGAATAAAAACAAATACAGCACAAGAGGTTTTACAAAACCACAGACACCACCGGGCTCCCTGGGCTGAGGGAAGGAAACCTCTTCACGCAGCTTCCCTCTTACACGCCTGCAAGCAACATCCTCCAAGATGCACCCAAGTGATCCATGGGTCGCGTTTCCCAACAACCAGCACTCGCTGGCTCAGAGGTGGAACGTGGCAGCTCCGGCAGCAAACGCTGGGCTGCGGACAGGAAGCACAATTTATTGCATTAGTTTGAAACTCCAGGAGGTGAAGGGTTTAGCAACACATGGTGATGTGTTTGCAGCTCAACTGTTGGTCTCAGCACTGCTCAGGACTTCCTTAACGTCCACAAGCAATCAGGGTGCCTGTATTTACACTGGACCCCAAACATGACACAGCTTTCCTGCAGCTCTGGGTGTGCCCTCTCATGGCAGGATCATCAGCCTGGCACATCACCTCTGTGAGGTGCTTTAATCTCCATGGGGTGTGTTCTAACACACAACAGCTTTGAAGTAACAAGTGAGCCTTTCTCCCAGGTGGGATTATGCTGTAACAGAAACACCGGCTAGCTTCCCCCATTGTTCTGTCCATTGTCTGAAACATGAATCCCTGTCTCTAACCTCAAAGCACAGCAGTATTAGGTGAAATCTGAACACTGCAGGGAGGTGGAGGCATTTCTGTGAAGTAGGACTGGATCTTACCCTTGTCCTGCCAAGATAACACCCTGTGGGAAACTGTGGTTCAGAAGCTCATATCCTCTGATAGAAACAACCCACCACAACTGCTTCAGAATCAATGTCCTGGAAAGCATCAGTGTGTAATGCGTTATCCCCTGGTGTCTGAGCTACTGTGCTGGCAAAAGCTTTTCATAATGACAATCACATACCACCACCCGCACTCACACACACTGGTTTGCATTACAGAAAACATGGTACAACCCAAAGCAAATTTCTCTGTGCTGCAATTGGGTTTGGACTTATTCCAAGCAGTCACTATCTAACAATCTCCTTCCAGGAGCTCCCACTCACTTCTCCTGTATCGATCTACTTTAATGTTGGTATCATGTTGTAATCTTTTCTTTCCCATGGATGCAAGTGCAATACCAAGAGCAGATGTGCCTCACATTTATGTGTATAGCATGTCTCGGTTGTGATACATTTAAAGACCTTTCTCAGGTATCTTTGTTTGGCTTCTCTAACATGTACACAGTGGTTTTCATTACATTTATTTCTGGCAGGTTTGGTTGAAATTTGAAGGATCAAATTTCCTCTTTCCAACTGAACATTTTTTCTCAGGTTTAATAGCAAAAGGGCTATTTGTCACATACTCAACATTCACGTGAAAATGTATTTTTTCCTGTAAGAAATGGCTTTTTGACCCAAGCAGGTCTTTTTATTTTGAAATGTTATTCTGCAGCCTGTCCATAAGGAGCCTTCCACCCACAGGAACTGCACACCACACATCATGCAGCAGTGAATTCAGACAAGAGCGCACAACACAATGGCAAGTAGTAATGGACTATGCAGGTTTCATTCCTGATGGTCATCACTAGGCTCAAGTGACAAATAAATTCCTCAGGCTTCCACTTCTTCCTGAAACACAAGAGCTTTCAGGGATCAGCAAGGATCAAGACAAGCCATCAAGCACTGCCAAGGCATCTCAGCAATGGGAGCTGCTCAGCTTTCCTCCACTTCTGTGGACCACAAAGTACTGTCACCCTTACAGCCATTTCTATCCTTATACTGCTGCCATAACGTTAACCGTTGTCACTTTAGTGTAAGTTAGCCTCTTACAGTACCGCTGTACCAGACTTTCCCTCATTTACTGGATGGCAAAAGCTATTTCATAGCGCCATTTAAAACAAGTAGTTTTCACTAGGAACGTGCAAAATCCCCTCAGTGCAGCCCAGAAACTGAGTAGCTTAATATGAAAAAAACCCCTACAAAGCAACAGAGAAAGACAAAAGATGCAGGTACTGCCATATGCTCAGCAACTTCCATCTCGCTGTCAGGCTGCCGCTTCCTCCCACAGGTTACAGGTAGCAGCAGCCACTACTCACAGGACTTGCATTCCACTGGACATCCCAGGGCCTGGCTCCCAGTGGGCTCTGATACGACAGCTCTGGGACCTCCTTCGGACCTTTTTTCTTCTCAGAATAGCAGAGATAGTGCTGCTGGAGGCTCATGTCACTCTGAAGAATGATTCTGATACCTCTATGATTTTCCCAAGGTTTGCCTTTTTCTTTCTCTCTTTTTTGACATTTTACACAGGACAGATGTTGTCACCAGGGCTGCTCTTGTAAACAAGACATGGAGATGGGCTGGATTGGGTTACGTTGGTAAAATAGCTTAAAATAAATAAAAGGATGGTTGGTCTCTCTCGGATGAATTAGCCTGATTGGAACTGTCAGATTAAAAAGGCCTAAATAAACAGTTGTGCATCTACCCTTATTGGAGTTAAGGGCCCAGGACAAGTAGTAAAGATACAGAAAATGAAAGCCCAGATGAGGGAATTCATCCCTGTGCAGACAAAGCTGATATATGCATAAGCATCTCCTAAACCTCAGTCTAAAGAGGGTCTTGGATTTACAGAGACCATGGATTTGGTTCACAACACCCACTAAAAGCTGTGCAGATTCTTTTTCCCTGCTAATAAATAGTTTCACAGAAACATAAAAACATGAGTCAGGGATATCTAGAGATGAGAGAGACCATCACTGCTCCCCATAATTTCAGAGCTCCCACCCCAGGGTAAGATGGGACATCACCCCCTCAACTGTGCTTTGGATTCATTAAGTCCTTAAAAATCAAATTTATTCCATTATCTTGACTCCTTCCATAGGATTACCTATGTCTCAGTCTATTCACAGTGCTCTTACATGGCACTTCCTCCACTTGTGGGCCATAACGGGTTCCTCACTGGCTGCTCAGAGCTGCCAACCCATTTTTGAGACCTGACAGCAGACAAACCCTGCCATGGACACAGATGAATGTCAGCAGCAGATAAGTCTTCCTGAAATGACTATGCAACATCATAAGACAAGAGACATAAGTGGAGATAACTACAGCTTTTCAGAAGGAAATGTAAAATTCGAGAGCATTACCCTCCCACTCTTACTGGTACATCTAAAAGACTCACAGTAACTCCATCACTGTGGCGCAAGAGCAAAGCACTGATAATGACAGACCCTGGCCCTGCTTACACTAGCACCTTTTTTACGTTTGCCACCTTGAGCTGTTCAGAATGAAATTAATGAAGTTTTCACTCTGTCTCAGACCATTTTTCCCCCCAAAAAATCATCTAAAATAGCTCATCAGTGCATTAGTTGGCTTGTACATTAATAAAATGTAAATAAAAGCATATTGTTTTCCCATGCTAAATATCATCTATAAATGGCATGGTCAAAAACATCCAAGAGGATTAGATTTCGAGTTATTAGAGATCACTGGATACTGTGACTCTCTCCCAGTTAACAGCTATGAATGCAGCACAGAAACAGAGGCACCTACACAAAGAATTTGGCCAACAGCAAACATATATTATTGTAAAGTTGTCCAGAAAATAGATGCTGTTCAGACCAGAAATTACCTTAAATGACTGTTGAGTTGACTGGGCTACAATATTTTAAGGATCATAAAAATAAATATAGTTGTCCAAACAGTGCAATGCAGTGTATTGCCAAGTCAAACAGCACGGCATGAAGGGGTGCTTACCCTGCGTAGCACTGGGCTGCCTGTAAACTACAAGAACGGGGATGAAGTGACTCTTTGTTCGGTCTGTGTGTTTAAAACTTGACGAGTGCTCCGTGGTATCAATCATGCCTGTCAGACAGCACAAGTGCAGATCTGTTACACTTAAAGGGTTGTCAAACGAGACATGATTTAATTTGTCATTTCTCTCTCCCGCTCGCCGTGCAGCGTGCACGTGCTCTTCATTACTCTTCATCATCAGGAAAATGAATACATTTTTTGTATCATTTTTTCTGCTCCGAGAGGGTGGAGGGATGGTTGTTTACCAATGACCCAGCACTTGTGAAGAGATCATAAGCAGCTGTTCCCTACATGCCCTCACGATCCGAGAATTTAACTGAAGCCGTGGGAGGAGTGGGATTGGAGAAGGGGCTATTGGGTCCATTTTTTCAATAGACAAAGGCCCCAGCCCCACAGAGCTCTGTAACAGGGCTGCAGGAACAGGCTCTGGAGCTTGCCCTGCGTTCTGCTCTTCATTGGGTTCTCCTCTTCAAGCCTCTCTACAAGACAAGGTATCTTCGCATGATAGGTTTGGAAGCACAATTGCCAGAGCTTTGCTCACTGCAAGACTTTATAAAGATTTAAGTTTAAAACTTTCTGATCTCTGTAATTCTGAGCATGGTTTATTTTATTCCTGGGAGCAGCTTTACCTCTGTCATACTCCAGGAAGTAAAACATATATTCAAAGTATCAGAAAGTTGTGCAAAAAGACTAACTCGCTTGTTTCACAGTGCATATGGGATCTCTTCCATTTAAGATAAAGAATGAATGACAAAGAAGAAAGGAAACAGTACAAGGAGAAACACATTACAAGAGGAGGAAGAGAAATATTACCTACTGCTAAGTACACTTTTCAAATTGGTGGGAAACCTAAGGAGCTTTTGGATACCCATGGATGCAGTTACTGTTTTCCTCTCAAAACCAAATCTAAACTAATAGAAACATTCTTAACTCTGGGCAGAATTCCAAATGCTTCCTGACCCAGGTAAATCCCTGCTCTTATCAGGACCTGATGTCCCAGAACTGTCCGAGGATGCCACACTTTGTTATGTATTAAGCCAATGCTTTTGCAGTATAAAGCTTGTTTTATCTGAAGCTGAGAGCCTTCAGAACAGCCCTTGGCAGAACCATGGCTGTGCAGGCACATGTCAGGCACTTCACAGAGAGTGGAGTCTCCCCTATTTATAGATGAGAAAAGCAGAACATCTCTAGGATGCACGAATGTCACAGGTCACTTATCCAGTCTCTAAGATGAACTAAACCCTGGAACAACACTGCCAAGCAGAGCAAATACATGCACTTCAAACAAACCCCTGATCCTGTGTCACCAGCCCTTGTCTAAGCTTGGGAGAGCAGCAATTCAGGTGAGATCAAGCTGTACCTTTCTATTCACATTTCATCCCTCACGAGAAGTTGGACAGCAAGCCTAAGAAGCAGGTCTTTTCACTTGTAATGACACCTCTCTTTCTCTGCCATAAACAACCTGTCTGCCTTCTGCAAACACGTTCCTCATGCAGCCGGGCCTAGGCCAGATCAAAAGTAGATGTCATGAGAAACTCCTTCCAAAGACAACAATGACAGTCCTGTCTCACACGAAGGAGAGTCCAAACTGAAGTCTTACTTATTCTGACGTTTCCTATGGAAAGCTTTTACAGGTCCCCTGATGAAAGTGCGCTTGAATTGAGTCCAGCACTAAACTGACAAATCTCTGCTATGCTCCATCATTGTGTATCAGCAGGGTCATTGTCTGAAATGCTTCTAAAATAAGAACCTAATGATACACCATTGGAAATTATGAAGTAGCAGCTGTCAACGTATTTCACCCGGTGATCCTCAGGTAGTGGGATCCAATCCACAAAGCAGGAGATGCCACCAATCATTTAATTCAGGACTGAGGGACAGAAGTTGCAGGAGAAGGAGCAGAGTGAGTCCCCTGCACCTTACAGAATGACCCACTGACCCCTATTTTGAGTATCTGGAAGCTTTAGAGGTCACTCTTGGCAATGAGTACTATCAGGACAGAAACACTTGCAAAGGCTTAGGGTCAAGATCAGAACTTTTAGGACGGAAAGACACCTTTTCCAATCCTGAGAAAGGGCACCCAAGTGGAAGAGCCTGAGAAGAATACAGTATGTAGTTTGGCTAAAGCAAAGAAGTGGAGTAAGGAGGAGGTAAAACACATGCAGAACAAAAGCATAGGTACCACATCAGAAGGGAAAGCACAAATACTGAGCTTCTGGATTTTCAAACCCAGAACTAAAAAACCCCAAAATTCAAAATTCAACATCTCGAAACATATTCCACTTGAAAACCCAGTCAGAATCCTGGACCTTGAAGGATGGGAATAGGAGCAAGATGAAGAGCTGCCTTACTGGATAGTAATGCTGCTGTTCTTACTTTCATCCTGTCTTACTTGAGGCATAGATATTTTTCTGCCACAGCCCTTTGAGCGCTATCACAATGTCATCTCAGATGGCTTTCCAGACTGTATTTTAAGGACTTAGTACTGTCCTTCTAGAGGGCTAAGGGAGAGCAGGGAAACCCAAGCACGCTGCTAACACCTGCAAACCCCCCAAACAGCAGGGAATTCATTGGTAACTATTACAAGTGAAGTATCATCAATCCACAGAGGAATACAAAAAACAGATACAAGGGCAAACCACTCAGCTGTAGCCTTAAATTTGGCCCAAAGCCACTTTCCAAGCATGCCACCTGCATGAGACCAGATACATGACTCCACTAACGAACAACCTAATGGAGCATTTCAGCACTGGTATTCCTTGAGGAGCCAACAGCAGCAGTGGAGAACCAAGAGGACAGTGGGCCTCAAACACATGCTGGATGGTCTTTCTGAACCGAGTCCCAAATCCTGCTTTACCTATTAATGTGAATAGCCCCATTGAATTCAATTTGAGTGCTTATGGGAACATGGACAGAAAACTTTGGATCTACTTTGGTAAACTAAACCCCAGAAACGGTCTGAGTATACCATAACAAAGCCCCTAAAGCCAGCAAGCATCATGAAAGGAGCTCATTTCGTTACTATATCAATTTATAAGCACAAAGAGTTATCTGACTATTTGAAATACTGCACCTCAAACTTACAAAATGTCACCAATAGGCATCCCTTAAGGAAGCAGGCAGCATGCTGCCTTTGGATGCCCCAACTATAAATCAAGAGATTTCCTGAAGTCTGCCTGGAATAGTGGAGAGTAGCCAAAATTACATGAAGTGCTATTTGTGTGCTATTAGTTGTGAGGGGGGAGGGGGAGGAGTGTGGGAAGGAAAAAGGGGAAGAAGGAAAACCACTTTCTTAATAGTTCCTAGAATGTTTGGAAAACATTCATTCATAGCATCCATTTATCAGGCTTCCATGTAATAACTCCAGGCCAAAAAAAGAACAGAAATAAAGCCTGAAGGGAGGTAGGTAGGAAAGGAAATCAGGGATACTACATTTTAACAGGGAAAAACTGGAATGCTGTCAGTGTTTCCATTTAAAAGAAATACAGCAATTAGAAAGCAATGCTTGTGTCCAGGTGCCATTCAGAGGTAGCAGATGATGTCGATTTGTTCTGCTCAGCAGTTTTGTATCTGAACAACAGTCCAGTCTTTGAACTTTTCAGATTTGAGATGCAGTCAACTGCAGCCTCCCACCTCCAGATGCATTCGTATCCACGGAAAAAATGTCCATGGTGCTGTTCTGATAGCTGGGAAAACCCAGCAGACACGAAGGCCAAGTCCTGCGGAACAGCAAAGCCCAGGATCCTCAGACACCTCCAAGATGTAGCTGGAGCATTCCACATTCTGTGCTGAGAGCACCACTCTAAGAAAGTGATGCTAGGACACGCTGCAATAAACAGGGGGTATATATGAAAGAAAAGTCACCACTGCAAACAGTGCTCACACTATCCAAACTCCAGCTCTGCAGTTTGTTCTCGCCAGACCCAACAATCGCAGTCACCCAGCAGCCGGGTGAGATCTCACTGGAAGCATTTCCATTTCCTTATGTGAACACTGGAAAGGTCCTAAGCAACTAGCCCCCAGGATCCATTTTCATTGTGAACTTGAAAAATGCAGCAGGAACCATGAAACTGAAGTGAAACAATGTGTGTGCACAAGGCCAAAGGCAGAGGATGGTGGTGAACAGCTACCAGAGCATCAGTGTTTCCACGAGCGGCCTCCCCTGCTGAGCACTGATATTAGCTTCAATGCAGAACATGCTGCATCAACTGTCAGCTGCAAGGAAGACAGATCTCAGTGCGAGCAGAACACAAAGTCTTCTTCTTGTGCTCCAGCAGATCCCGTTTGTGGCTGTCTTTTGATGTTTCCAGCTGAGAGAACGCTTTCAATACAACAACCGAAGAACCCCTCTTTGGGAATCCCCATTGGTGCCGTGGTTTTGATTAGTGCTAATGTTTTTCTGGCTGGCTGTGAAAATGCATTTAACTATAATTGACCAGGCACTGTAATTCCAAAGCTTTATGAAACAAAAATCCAGACAGTGACAATCTGATACAGAAATCTGGCAAAGGATGATGCATCTTGCCCCTCAGAGACAAGTTTAATGGAATAAAAATATTGATCTAATATAGAAAGACTGGATATACATTTTCCTATAGCTCTCAGTATTATCAAGGGGATATGGGAGAAAAGTCTTAACATGGAAACCTATTCATATTTGGAATAGTTTCCTCTTAAAGGAAATGGTGTAACTGTAATTTCAGTGCTCACTGTACCAACAACCAGACAAAGCACTGAGGGCCACACCACAGAGAAACCTCGCACAGGGCTGACGACACAAGCCCATCTTCCCAACTATTAAGGCCCAATTCCATTATTTCCTCTTTCACTGAAGCTGGAAGCAGGGGGGAAGAGAAGCAGGAGGAGGAAAGCAACAGAATTTCCTCACTAGGACCACAATTACTGTATTCAGCCAGGCAGAAATGGACTAAAATACTGTCTGCCATTTCCTGAAGAGCTCCTTTTTATGGTAGCCATAAGGAAGCCATGTGTTTGCTCTACCCAATCTCAGAACAGGAAAACACAAGCCCAGTTGATTCTCATACTGCAAATACCACAGAGTACATTCAGATAATGCATTAAATTGGATCTTCTTGTTGAGAAAACCAAATCTGTCAAGAGAATGGACTTGTAAATTCGGGAAGTGAGCAACTCTGCTGTATGGTGGTAAAAATGACACCATCAACTTGGTCCTAGAAGTTGAGACTAAACTGAAAGAGGATCACAGAGATAGAAGTGCACTGACCAGCTGGCACCGGGCAACTGTCCACAGCTCTCCCTCCTGTTTCACTTCTTTAACTACAGCACAAACCGTGGATGATTTCTCCCTCTTCAGGTTTTGAAAGGGAAAGGGGGGGGCAGGGGGGGAACCTGAAAAAAAAAGGAACAACCCAAAAGAACACTGCGGATAAAGAAAAAAAATTGCAGCATCGAATCAATTAATGCGAGTTCTTCCTAACTTCCATGCGAGCTTTGCCTTCAATTAGCATGATCTCACTGAACCCTCTTGTGTAGGCCTGGAGCAAAAGCAATGGAAACTTTCTCCCTTCTTGTTTTAATCTTTCACCAAGTCCTGACTTTCGCCTCCAGCCCGTCTAATTGAAACTAATCTTCGCGGGCGAGGCCTGTCTCTTTCCCTTAATCCCTCTCTAAGGAAGCTCACATGGTCCCAATTACAGCCACACCGGCCCCTTTTATTCCCCTCCTCGTCTCCTTCTGCCAGTTTCATTTTTTGAAAGTTTGCATTATTAACTCCATGCTTGCGAGTTCCTGTCTGTCACGGGGGCCTCGAGATGTTATCACTGGTTGCCGATGTATAAGGTTACCATGAAAGCATTTTATGGATTACATTTTGCAAAAAGGCGATAGAGGGCATGATAGCCAGCACAGTGGCGAGCTTTATAGGAGTTCAGATCTGCAATAAATGAGGGGCCAAGGAAGTGTTTATCTTGGACTCAAGTGTATACCTGCTTAGCTATCTGGAGGCAGAGACAATAACAGCTATGAAGGGATCGCTAACATTTACTACAAGGGTTTCACAGAGATGCTTAAGAGATGGGCTGCTACCCTGGGAGGAAGGCAGGCCACAGAGACACAGCCACGGAGCCCAGCTGAAGAATGTGTTTAACATTACAGAGTTAATGAGGTTATATGAAGGCAAAGACAGCACTAGCTGGTTCCCAAGCTGGCTCCTAATCCCAAGTCAAAGCCTGGCCCGCTGATACTCAAGCTCAAACAATTTAGTAAAAATAGACAATTTTCTTTCGCTTCCTTCTTCTTTTATATACTTCCTTCTCATAACTTACTGAGTCCCAGGCAATAGCTTCTGTGTTCCTCCAGTACCATGATTTATTGCTTGCTTATACAGTTTCTGGTTCAAAGCTAGGTGCATAAATCAATCACAGTGGTTGTTCCCCTGAATACATTCATTTGAAGTTCTCTGTTGTAGCCAGGAGAAAGGCTGCTCAGCACCACCACAGAGACCTTTCCATCCCCAAAGTTCACTCTGGATTTCTCTGAGCACTAACACACACATCCCAGAACAACCCTCTCAACCTCATTTTCCTTTTTACACAGAACAGTATGATGCACGAGAAGAGTCCTCCTCCCTTGCACTGGCAGTGTAGGTGGCATCAGCACTGCCCTAGCTGATGCCCTGCAAATGAAGAGAAGATATATGAAGCATATTCCACTGCCTAAATAAAGCAGTATTTCCTCATACTGTTTTTTTTTTTTCCTTCGGAGAGAAAGGAAAAGTGAAGAATTACATGTGGCAGATGCAAATACCTTTTCAAGGGGAAGTTCCACCACAGCTTTAGCACCCAGCTCAGCCTGTACATGCCCCTGAGCAGCTCAGAGCTAAAAAAGAGGCTCCTCTTCCTTGTTCTCAGCCACCCAGTGAGGATACCTAAATGACATGGTACCTTATGTTGTCCTAGAACAGGAGAACATGGCCGAATTCCGGATTTTAGCTCTATAGATGAGGTTATTCTTTTAATTCACAAGAAAAGCTCAAACTTGGAAAACCCTGATCCAATGTGATGTGCTAAAAACTGAGAACCAGACATTCCTCAAGGAAATACTTGAAAATATCTTACCAGTTCTGTCAAAGCATCTTTTCTGCATTCAAAGCATTTAATAATTTTTTAAGTGTCTTTACTTCACTAAAGTTTAAAAGCAAAAAGTCATTTCAACCAGAAAGATAATGGCATTTTTTTAAATGTCAACCACCATATTTTGACAAACTCAAAGCATTTTTCCAATATACAATCCAAGTCAAGAATTCCTCAGAAACCTTTCCCACAAGGAAAACTGGCATTTTTAGGAAAAAAATAATAACTTGCACATCTGGATAATGAATTCTTGGCCATCACTAACTCATGAACCATAGTCTAGTTAGCAGCACTTCCACCTGCACATCTGTAGCAGACTCATAGCTAGATCCTCAAGGAAATCAGCCACAGAGTAGACACTACTGCTATTTCAGTTACTCTTGCGTGAAGCCTGCTCACACTTTGGCTTTAAGTGCTCCTAATCTTCCTTTATAATGGAAATCCAATACGGGCTTCTCTCCAGTGTTTTTTTCAGTATGGAAATCTTCATGACTCATTTGTTATTATTTCAGTGTCTTTCATAAGACACTTCTAATAAATCCCTGTAAAATCTCAACTTTCAGCAACAAAAACGTTTCTGCCTCCTACAGTTGAGTGTCAAGCTTGAAAATCCCTCCCCAAGTTTAGTTGGCAACACAATGAACTCACTGAGCTTGGTTTGAGTCCGGCTGCTGAAGGCACTGAGGTAGAGTAGCCTGCTCCAGTATGTTTAAAGGTTTTACTACTAATACAGGTTTTGGAGAAAATGCATCAATACACACTTACATATGTATGCATGCATTGATCCTTGCTGTATCTTTGGTTTCTTCTGGGAGATTATCTGGTCTTTAAATAGGTTCACGCTCACCTTCTCTCTGGCCTAGAAAGCATAGTCAGCAAGAAACATCACACTGCAACCTCTACTTTGCTGCAGGATTCTCACATGTGAGCTGAGAAGTAAAAACTCATAGCACAACATCATACTTTTTATGGCACAGCAAGAATAGGTCATTCTTTTCCTTTGCCTGTGATATTTATGAGGACTTACAGAATGATTAACTGAGGGGGATGGTGGAAATGAATCCTTCTAAACAGTGAAGCTTTGGATTCTCCAACCAAACGAATGGCTTTTGTTCCAGATTTATGATCCTCTCACAGCCTGGCTGTGATGAATAATGACCTATCTTCACACTATAAAAGAATTTATTATGACTATTTATCACTAAAGTAACGTAAGATTTGAAGAGGTACTGAATAATGCTAGGAGAGCAGCCACCACTGTCCTACCTGTCAAGTAGCCCAAAAACTGTATAAAGTATATAAAGTGGGGCTAACAAAGGAGGGTGTCTGCTTCCAAGTACATGCTCAGAGGAGAAAGTATTGTGGAGAGCATTTGGCTGAGTAGGAGAAAGTCCAGAGTTCAAGTACATGTATATACATGGGGAACACCTCCAAGGGAAGGAGAGACAGAAAACACAGGTATGTACACACACACATATTTGATTTTCCCTCTTTTTTTCCCAGGCTTAATGATGGGGAGTGAAATAGATCTATAAGATTATACCTGAAGTATGTAAGGCTAACAAGGCTAGTTCAAAAGGAGACTGAACCCCTGTAATGGCTGAGTAAGAGACCCTAGAGATGTTGCCCACAGCAGAAACAACCTTTGAAAACAGAAATAGTGACACTGAGTGAATAAGGAGTACTCCAGATGTGAGGGATGCTGCCTGAGGGTGTCCTAGGAGCATATAACACTCGTCATGCCACTAACCCAGAATTCTTGAGTTATCAGTTGTAAAACTATCAGAATTGCAGCTGCCTTCGAGACTTTTCAGGTTGGCAACCCAGCCTGAGCCCAGCACACAAGATGAGAAACCACAGCCCCCTCGCTAGCTGTGGACCAGGCATTAACACCTTGATCTCAGTACCAGCTATCAGAAAGCATCAGAGAGGAGTTTCAGAACCTGCCCCATCATGAGTTAACTGCTGAAAACACTGCTCCTGAAGGAAACATAGTCCAGCAGAGCAAGTCACTGCTTACAGACTACAGCCCCTCCTGTGAGATGAGCTCCCCGCTCTGGGGTGGGTTATATTCTGATGGCAGGTCTACCCGTGCAATCAGGAGCAGCAATGGACTGCCTCCAGAGTCCCGGTGCGTAAGCGCGATGCGGCCGCTCTGCTTTTGAAGCGGGCTGTCAGTAACTGTCATCTTTTATTTTGCTTCCGAAAGACAAATATGGCAACACACATATTGTGAGCAGGCCAGAAGTATTATAAGTGTATTTTGCTGAGAGCAATGTTGATTTGGATTTAGCCTAACACTGCTTGTAAAACTGAATTACACTGAATTTGCTCTGAACAGCTGTGACGTTTGGATCTTGACACACACATACAGAGTCTGCTGGCTATAGTAAAACTGCAATTGATGCTCAGTGGAAAGGCAGCTCCTTTCAAAAGCACAGGAAGTCTCTACCCACGCTATCCAGGCCTCAGGAACCAGTGAAGTTAACCGAGAAGTGAGAATTCTAGGAGAGTCTGGCTTCGAGATAGCTGTAGATAATCCAATTCCAGGGCAATCAGAGACAGGGAGCAGAACCTCCATGGCTCCCTGGAACCTCATTCAGTCTCTGGCCAACAGACCCCATGACCAACACATAACATTCAGGTTTGTAACACTACCATTCCCCCGACACATGAACTCAACAGTAATGACCCACAGGCTTAAAGCACCATACAAATTCGAGGCAATAAGCCTGCCTGAGGGTGCTAAGCCCAAAGACAGTGACCACCACTGAAGCAAACACAGTAGCTGGAATTTAAAGAGGAAATCAGCAGCACTGGAATAGACTCAAAGATCTGACACCCCCGGAGAGGCATCCTCTGACTGAAGAGCTTATACATTTTCCAATAAAGTGGGACAGAGCAGGACTCCAAAGTCAGACACAAAACACAACAGTGTTTGCATCACACCTCTCTGCAACACTGTCACAGAGCACCAGACAATTCTGACTTAGTTACTGGTAGGGAAATTCTTACTTGAGAGAGGGGAAGACTGTTCCCTTCCTCAATGGCAGGACAGCCATGAGAAACAGACCCATGTATTTCCTAGTACTCCAGATCAAGAGTTCCTCCCTCCACAGAGCACTCTGTCACAGAAGCAAGGATGGTTTATGCTTTAAGGGCTCAGTTCAAAGGCTGTTGATGCCTCATGACATTCTGATGGAGTTAAGACCAGGTCTAACACCTCTGAGGCAGTGGTTCCTCACTTTCCACAATGTATTTCTGTTCCACAATCCAAAGAGTTCCTGGAAACTTCACAGGGTCAAGCCCTGGGCTGAGCCAGTCTACTTTCAGGCTGGGAGCCCAGGTCTGCCAGCTCTGGGCTTCCTTGGTTGCAGTGTCTCAGCTGTTCCCACTAAGCTGCTGCCTTGACCTCCGATACCTTTCACTTTTCCTTCAGGAAAAGAGGCCTAGTAACTTGGCAGAGCCCAGCTGTGGCAGCCAGGTCTACTTTAGCCATGTAGGTGGAAGAGAAGGGCCACTAATGAAACAATGATGGCTTCTGTGTTCCCAGAACACAATCTCAAACCCAAGACACCAATGCCAGGCTCCAAGTTCCCTAACCCCATCTGTAGCAATCATTAAATAAACTCTTAACAGTGTCTTCTGTAGCTTTTAATAGACTAGAGTACTTATACTGTCAGCTTTTACTGGGCAAGATGTAATTTTCCAATAAACACAACCTCTTCCAAAAAGCAGCACTTTCTGAACTTTTTCCAGAATCCAAAGGTTTTGGCTGCAGCTGCAGCAATGGGAATCAAATTATAAAAACAAAATCCCTCCTTTCACTCCATGCTTTCAAATGTTTTTCCAGGGCTGAAATGCGAGGCGCACTCACTATTTGTTTCTGCTTCTGTTGGCTTTTAAAAGCACAAGAGGGTAAAGGAGTTGGATGGCTGTAACTTTCACAGCTTGCTTATGTACACAGTGCCATAACCTTTGTGTCTTGCTGTGAGCAGCTGCACTGCAATTGTATTAGTCTGACTGACTGTAAACTGTGTGGTAATATGTAAAACATATTGTGAGTGATGATGACTAATTGGAGAACATCTTGTGAGACACTCTAAACGTGTGTAAAATGTCATCCAGCTGTAAGCTGTGTTCCGGCCCGACTGACTCTGTATCACTTACCAGGGCTTCAGGGCTCACAAGCAACTTTGCAGATGAATGGCATACAAAGCAATAGCCCTTGTTTCAACCCCCTCCTCCTTCAGTAACTGACAATTGATCAGCAAAACTATGGTATCGAGTTCTGGTTTCCTAGTCCAGGGGAGCCTGTTTGTCAGTGAGGAGCTTGGCCAAATCAGCTTCCCTTTCAAAAACACCAAACCAAGTACCAACACTGAAACAAATCCTAAAAAATACCCCATCATGTTCTAAAATCTCCTCCCTGTTTCCAGTGCTCTCACAGAAGAGCTAACCCCTACTAGCAAACTGTCCTACTGCCATCAGCATTACTACAAATGCCAGAGACACAGGGTAATAGCATCTGACTCAAAAGCCAGCAGATCTTACCTTCAAGTGAGAAGCTACCCATTGGAAGGAGGGTGTTAGCCGCCTATTACGGGAATCAAGACTTGCACTGGATCAAATACTAAGTTTGCTCTACTGTCAAACCATTTTCCAGTCATGCTGGTCTCCCCAAAACATTCTCTTCCAACTCACATGGCAGGGAAGGGATTCCCCACCTCCAAAAGCAATTCAGTACTTATCTGAAAGAGCTTTTCTCTGTAGAGATACAGCCAAGTAAATTTTACAGGGGATTTCCAGTGAAATCTCTAAGATTTCTTTGGAATTACAGATCTCATACATGAAGGACTAAGTAGTATATAGCAGTGAAATGTATCTTTTAATGGACATAGAAAGCAGAATGGCGTTTTCTTAAATGCCATTATGCAAAATACTCCGGAAGCAAAGATGATCTTACACTTAAAAATAAGAGATTAACTAGACCAGCCCAGAAAAACTATGCCAGTTTAAATAAGTAGCATGCTTTTTAAAAACATAGCCGTCCTATTGCAGTAATATTACTACGGGCTATGTGAGCAGCAACTGCCACGCAACACATCCACGACTAGAGTACTTAGTAGATAAATATAACAAATTATGATCATTAAACAGCTTTAGTCTAGAGAACCCCTACAGTTGAAGTCATGTAGGAGTCCATAAGAAATGGTAAGTCCTCATTAAAATGAAGCAATCTGTGTGTAAAGGAGCCTCCTTGGGATTATACAGTCATGTCTCCAGACAGTGACATTGCAGATGGCCTGGGCCTTCATAGCATAACATGCATTTAAAAACCTTCAGCAAAAGATCCCCAACAATGTCTCCCATTGTTCACTGTAGCTCAAACTGGACCAAAACAATAGGTTGGTTGTAGTCCCAATAAGCTGGAACATATCTGCTATCTGGCACTCAGGCAAAGGGAGGTTTCCTAAGGGTAAAACTAAGTCTGTCCTCCTTGGTGCTGAAAACCCTTTCATTTGCGCTGATATTCAAGGCCCTAATTTAAACAGGGACCATCTCTTTCTGAATACGTCTGACTGGCAGCATGGGATAGAATTTCAGCTTTATGGTTGAGCTTGTCCATTATGCATTTGAACAATGCCAAGGTGATGCTAATAAACCTCGCCACGATCACTGCTCCCCAGGGCCCAGCTCCAGCTCCTCCAAAAAGCCACGGAGCTTTTGGAGATGACCAATAATTAGCAGTGGAGTTTGGCTTCCTGCACCAGGCCACGGACAGAGGCAGGACCCAAGGGAGCCTTTGCAGGAGCTTCACCAGTTGCTGGCTCAGCCCTCAGTGTGCCTCAGGTGGAACACACAGCACTGAGCACAGCAGCCTGCCAGTGACCTGGTGTTCACCTCCATCGCTGGTGCTTTAACAGAGCCGTTTTGTTCCTCCCTGTAGTGGAGGGTGTCCAAACAGCAAATGTTCAGTGAGGGCAGGAAGAGCGTTTGAAGCAAATTCTTGCAGAAATAAATGTGAATTTACTTAACTTACCATGTCTCCTGCTTTTCCCCTCAGCCCCCCTTTTCCTTCCTACTGCTGTTCCTCAATAGCATCCCTCTACTTTCCAAGTCATCCTTCACACTCACCACTGTGTACCTCTCTCCCTTTTGCCACCCACTGCCTGTTTCTTTATTTTCTTTTTCTAATTTCTTTCCCTTCCCTCCATCTCAGCACTGACTTCTTTCCAGGTGAGAATATTTTACTCAGTGATTCTATTAAAAAAAAAACATTGTAAAGGAACTAATTCTTGCTGCTTTTAGCTCCTCAGAACACACTCGTGTAAAACAGTCAAGCAAAAAGCCTGGGGCACCCGCAGAATCAAACCTGCACAGAAATATCTGTTTCCTGTGTTCTTGCCTCTAAGTGGACCTGAGGTTTTATGGCTTTGTCAGCACACAGCTTTTGTCATGAGTTTCAGCATCTGCATGTCTGTTTCCACGCTGACTGAGTTTTCCTTTACAGCAAGTTTCTTCCTCTCAAGTTATGGACCATGGCACAAACACTAGAAACACAAAGCTTCAAAATCCAATAGTTAGAACAGTAACTTTCAACAAGAACCCTGCTTTTTAAGCCAACCTCATAATTTTGGGGCAAAATCCATTTTTTTAAGGCTCCCCTGTGGATCATTATACTAATGTTTGACACTCCAATACTACAGAATACCAGAGCCAGATAGCCACATTTCCTAGACACAGAGAGCTACGTTCCTTGCTTGCAACCTGCCAAAACAATTCCCAGCACTGAAGCTTGCTCTGTGTGGTAGCAACACCAGGTGCCTTTGCTACCCACTGAGCGCCTGGGAAGAGTTAAATCCTCTCCCAGTTAAGATCACAGAGCTCTTTGGCAGGGCAGCTACATTCAGAATAATATGCAGGTTGCCATTAAATATGTTATATTAATAGTTGGTATTAAAATTTAATAAAGTGATTACAGAGAAGAAAAATTGTACTTCAGATTAGGAAGGTATTAAAGAGTTTGGAAAAAAACCTTTATTTTCAATGAAGCATTTATCAGGTAGTTCAGAGGACATGGTTTATTCTTCATAGCACTTTGGCAGGATGTTCAGAACCAGGCAGCCTCCCCATTAGTAAGAACACGAGATTCAGCAACATCTTTACTTCTGTTCGTCTCAGCAGTATGGACTGGAATTATGTTTCCAAACCCAAAAAAGGAACTCAATTCAAAGGGCCCGGCCACCCATTCCTGCAGGGTAGCAACTATCAGTCAAGTACAGGGAGTCTACTGACTGGGGATTCTCTTTAACTGAACCATCAATTCAGATACTGATAAAGACAAACAAAATATCCCAACACCCGGCTTTTGGCAAATCCTCTGCAAACCCCAGACAAGCCAGGGCTCAGCTGGAATCCAGAGTCACAGCCCACGGGCCTCCATGGGGATTTGCATGTTGTCCAGTTCTCCTCCAGACTACCTGGAAGGCTTCATATTTTCCAAAGGGAGGAAAATGGCTGCGCTGGGACAGCATTGGAACCATTGATCCCAGAGGCCCAGATTCTCCAGCAGCAGAAGGAAACAAAGAAGCTAGTGTTTTGTGGGAATGAGATGGAAGAAAAATAATTTTGGCTGCACTAGCACTTTCCAGTGAAAACTCTTTTTGTCAGAAAATTCCCAACTAAGTCTCCTGATGGGAAATATATAAATATCTTGTCCCATTGCTCTGAATCATCCCGACTGCCCTGTCCTGACCCAAGACACAGAGGATCAAGAAGTATTACAGGGCGGTTCTTTCCCTTGACTGTCTCATGGAATCAGCAGTCTGTAGAAGCAGCTCTTTTCAAGCAAAGCGAGTCACAAAACCATTTCTTAGAAACATTTCAGTAGCAGAAGAGAAAATTCCAATTTTCTTTTGAAATTACTTCTTCAGCTTTGTATTAAGCAACATGAAGACATAAAGATGAAACTGGAACAAAACAGATTTTTAGTGTAACAGGATCACAGAAGCACAGACATCTACAGATGGAGGCAAAATAGATTTTGTTTCATGGAAAGTTTTCACTGCCTTTTTCTCTACCCTGTTTTCAAACAGGATCCTGAAGTGACATGTCCAGTCCCTGCTCTGGCTTCCTTATACACACAGCTATTTATAAAGGGTAGAAAATAAGGTTTAGAGTTAATTGTCAATAGCTGCCTTGCTGCCTTAACTTGTTTCCTTCAGGTGCACCTTGAAGACATATCAAACACACACAGAGCCAGCAGAGAGCCTGAATAAGCTGGTGTCTCTGGACTTTCATTAGCAGAAAAGCCACAGTTAATTTCCTAAAGAAAAAAAGGAAATTGAAGGGTTGGTTTTAATCTTGTCCCGGTCTGAGTGAATCCAAGAGCTGGAGCAAATGGTATCCCCGTAAATCTAACAGCAGCCACAGTGAAACATTATCCCGGGCCTTTTTTAGGAAGTACTTAGTGTAAGAAGTAGCAGAAATGGTTAGTGGAAACAGACCCCTGCCTCAGTGCTGCAGCCATTCCTTGATGCTGTGACCCTACCAGATGTGTCCGTTTCAGAGGCAGCACCAGAGCCAGATAAGGACCCTCACCGTGGAATTAATCAGTTCCCATTTTCTTAACCCCTCACGTGCCTGTGCAGTGCCTAAATATTCCTGAGGCTTATTCAGGACTGAGAAAGATGTGTTCAAACCTTACCTGCTCCCTGCAGCCCCAGTGAGAGAACAGAAATCCAACCAAGCCAGGAGATGCTGGCAGCTCTGTAAGGCACCTTGGAGCCAGGGCCTAGAAAGACTCACCCATGAGCTTAAGGCTGATGCTTGGAACCCAAAGGCTTCATAATAACAAGAGGAAAGCCACTGCCCTGGCCTGCACTTTCCACAAACAATACATTTGCAAAGCAAATATGCCAGCAGTACCCCAGGTCCCCACTCTGACTGCAACTTCTCACCCTCTCTCTGTGTACTTGTCTTTAGACATGCTTTATTTCCCACACAGCATCAAGAATAATTCTTGAAGTAGCCCTACATACACCCCTCCAAGTTGAATTCCGTATTTGGCTTCCCTCAAACACACATACAGTGGTTTCCATAAGATGGCAACACAATCTAGCATTGCCCGAGGCAGGGTTAGCTCTCCAGCCAGTTCTCCACACAATCTGCTTGCTTCTCACCTGCTCCTGCTGATCCTGATAATCTCAAAGCATGAACTAGTCAGGAATCATTTGGGATACAAACAAGCACTGATACCTGCCTGCTGTCACCCATGGAGGGAGAGGGAAAGTATAACCCTTCAGGAAGAGTCAAGCTTAAATGCTTAATGTGGTGGATGACTAAACTGGAAAACAAGGGGATGCCCTTGAAGTGAAAGGGGAAGCTTGGGAGGGGGCCTGAGAGAGGAGAATTGCACCTTTCGAAGAGCAAGAGGAAGCACTAGTGTCTGAACTCTCTAAGAACTAGCAGGAAAACTACTGCGGTCTTTCTGGCCACCTGTGCCTGAGCAACATTATTTCAAGCTTCCTCATGTTGTGCTTTTTATTTAATTTTCCAGGGAACACACTCTTTTATCATCCAGACCCATGAAAGTAAATTAAGAAGAAATGGTTTTCTTTCAATTAGACTCACAGTTGCTTTGAGTAACTGCCTATAATTCTATTTAATGAAAAAATACAATCATTATTCCAGCTCTCCCTGTGCCCTGTGACAAGCACCCAGACGGGCCCCATTAGCAAACACTGTAGATTTACTTAATTAGAAAAATATTTTGTTTTCTCCAATTTTTAAGAAAGGGGAAAAAAGCAGCAAAAAGAAACCTCCAGGCACAATATTAATCTAACCTGTTACCTGGTGCTTAATAACTTATAAACTAAAGGCATCTATCAATCTGTAATTTGGTTTTCCCTTTGATCTGTAACAGCATTTGGTTCACAGCCTAGTGAACTAGCGGACAGGCTGGTGCTGTCTTATCCTTTCTGCCTCGCTTCTAGGCAGGAGGTCCTATACCCCTGCCTAAGTACTGATGGTCCTTCTGGAGACAAGACCCTAGGGCTGGTGTTGTAGTCAAGCTGGAGGAAACAACAGAGCTATAGAAGGGATCCAAGTGCAGAACCTGGACCCACCTCAAGCCTATTGCTGTCGAATTTGAGGTCTGGCCTGTCTGCAGGAGCAAATGCTGCTCAGCACACACGGGTGAGATTCTTCTACCAATTCCTATCCATTTCATCTCCTTCCCTATGCATCCCGTCCTCTGTCACCTTCTTTTACCTCCACATGCCTAACAGACTCTTGGCTAACAAACAGGAGACTTTAGAAGACTTCCTTTGTCAAGCTCAGCAGAAAAGCATAATGTCAAAGGGACAATTAAACAGCACTGACCAGAAGTTATATCCCCAAGCACTGTGTACTCTTCGTGCAAGAACAGTTCAAACAAACACACTCTCTGGCAAGGAAGACTAAACCTTTCTGACAATAACACACTTCCTTATAGAGCTTCTACTGGATGGTGGTAAAAGAAAGCAGAAAGTCCAGTGAGATCCTTGAGCACAGCTGCATGTTTGGCACTAGGTGTCAGAGTTTTCCTGGCATTCATGGGTTACTTGAAACAATGCACTTTCATTTTATCTGCATCTTGCCTTTTTATGATGATTATTATTCCGCTGTAGCATGAATGCCTCCAAGAAGAGGAAGTTTCAATTAGGATGCCGAAACCCTAAGCTGTAGTTTTATGGCTTTAAATTAACATATAGAGATTCGCTCCAGGTACCGTAACAAAATCAACATCCAGCCATGCTATCTGATTACATGAGCTGATAAAGAATTTATGGAACATAGCACAGGAAGCTCTCTCTTTACTGGCTGCCATTCCACAGGGCAGTGCCCCTCACAAGGAAATGGTGGGGGCCAGTGGCTGAGGAGATAAGACACACTAGGCTGGATCCTCAGCTAGCATAAATCAGCCATGCTTCACTGACAGGGCCATTGATTGAGCCACGCTGGGATGTGTTGGTGGCTGGAACACTCTAGACTTGCTTGTACTCTTGGCAACAATTCATTCCCCTTTCCATGGAACTACACACTAACCCCAGAAGCACAGCAGTTTCTCAGCTGTAACCTTCTTATGCCACCATCATCTCGGTCAGTAAACCACCTGAACAGATGTCTTCTGTGTGTGCATTTGTGAAGTACGTGACAATTCTGAGCACCATGCTTACGAAGGCACGGCTAGTGAACTGCAGCTAGTGGCAGTACCACTTGCTAAGCAGAGCTGGCCTGGGCTGGGTTCAAAGCTGCACAAATTTTCAGAACCAAAACAAACACAAAACTTGAAGCATTCCAGAAGGCATTCTTCAGAGGTGTTCTGCACTATTAGAAATTACACATTTCTTAAGGAAAAAAAAAAAAAAGGCTACATTTCTAGTCCCGGTTTGAAAGAAAGCAGCTCCTGCAGCGTAAGGTCCCACTCAGCTATCATCCAGAGCCAGAGGCACAACCCTCCTTAGCTCCAGAGTTCACTGAACTTCTTCTCTCCCCAGTACAGCAACTCAAAGCCCACCTAAGTAGATTCCAGATTTTCACTCATCCTTACCAACTATATTGAATTAGTAAGGGCCAGTGATGTACCAGCAGTTCAATCCAAAAGTCCAAAATCCATGTGCTGAACTCAGAAGCCTTCCAAGGCTGCAGCGCCCTGCTTGTGTTAGCCCAAGCTAATCCTCCAAGGATGACCACTTCCATCCCCACAAACAGTGCACTGGTCCCCTCTACTGGTAATGCTTTGTCATGGCAGAAGGATGCCACTACCACCAACTCATTAAGGCTCTGACACCATTTAATTTTGCACAAGCATGTACTTCTTTACAAATCTTAACAATGAGCATCTTTATCATGATGAAGAGAATCCCTGGATTCCTGTGGAATAAGGAATCCAGCCTGATTTGGGATCAAACCTGCAGTGAAATGAGTTTTGTCAGATTCCAAGTCTCCCAATCAAGCACCACGGATGTTCTGCAGCCACATCACAGAGAACTGTCTGGTTTCAGACTTTAGGTCTACTCTGCTATCCTGGAGCAGAATCAACAATACCCAAACCATCCTTTACAGATGTTTATCTAACCCATTCCTAAAATCTCTGGTGACAGACATTCCACAACCTCCTTGGACAATGCGTTCTCATGTTATGACGAAATTCCTATTGCCTTTCATCAAATGATTGATTCCTGATCAAATGAGAAGTGCTCTTGGCAGACTAATGTGGAATAATTCCCAGACTGACATTTTATCCATTGCATAAGCAACAGAGTGAGCCTCATCTGGATATCTTACCCACCAAGGATCTCGAAACAGACAGAGAAATCCAAAGTCCACACAAATCAGTGCCCATTTCCATGGCATGCCTGCCATCAGACATACTGGGCATCACCAGCTATAAACCACAATTTGCACTTCTCCCTCTTATAATGATTAAAGGAAAGAAAATATTAATGTATTTTGTAGTAACAAATGGAGAGCTGGAATCAGTCTTAACTCCTAAATGCAATAAAAAGAAGTCTTAAAAGGAAAAACAAGAAGCCACCTTCAAAACACAGATGAGCTACCTAGTATTTGTTGTACAAAGATAGGCTGAGAAAGTTGGGGCTGTTCAGCCTGGAGAAGAGAAGGCTGCGTGGAGACCTCATAGCAGCCTTCCA
>JAOEHY010040750.1:0-39892 GCA_025447955.1 Psilopsiagon aurifrons
GAACTGAATCGACGCGCTTTACGTGAACACATTTTTCAGGACCCGTCTGCCCGTAAGCAATTGGAAAAGATCACCCACCCTGCAATTCGCCAGTCCATCATGCAACAATTACAAGCTGCGACCAGCCCTTATGCGATTTTGGTTTCACCGCTACTTTTTGAAACCAATCAGCATGAACTGACGCAACATACACTTCTCATCGATGCTTCAATTGATATCCAGATTCTTCGTGCTTCGCAGCGCGACCATCAAACCATTGAGCAAATTCAAACCATCATTGAAACGCAAATGTCCCGTGAACAAAAACAAGCGTTAGCTGATGATATTGTGGTAAATGATGGACACTTGGAACACTTATACGCACAGCTCAGACCTTTGCATTTAAAGTATTTGGCCCATTCAGAAGTCTAAAAAAAAGCAGTCAATTATTTGATCAGTCTTTAAAATTTTTTCCTTCAGTTCACTCTCTGTTGGCTACAGACTTCATTCATAGTCAAGTGCTTCATTCAAGGCTGTGATAGTGAACTACAGAGCACTTTGTTCATTAAGTGTTAATTTGCCAGATGCAATGTGAAGGTCTATAGCTTTCAGCTTCTAACAGTTTCCTCTAAGCTACTTTATCTTTGAGTTTTTTGTTATTCATTTCAACATATTCATCACAAAGCTGTTTTCATGCTGAATACTTAAGAGGGGATTTTTCAAGGTATAAAAGTTCAAGTCTATCTGTCTCCTGAATACACATGCTCTTTACTGTCCTGAAGACTCTCCAGTGCATCTCCTAAGGAGTGTTCCCATAATGTCTCTCCCCCCCTAAAAGTGAACAATCCTTTCATCAGAGAGGCAACAGACGTGCACCTGTATGTCTCTAGTCAGTAGAAATGTGAGGAAACCCTTGCTCTTATAAGAAAATTGTCTTGTGACCAGTGCTCCTGTCAAGCTGCAAAAGCATCATTAAGACCCTGTTGCAATTCCCTGGAGGCACCCTCAGACCTCACTTCCTGCTCATGGCCCAGGACTGATGTCAGCCCCCTGGCACCATGGGCTCCTGCCTCAGTGCCACCTCATCAGCGCTGTTCCCCAGCTCCTCACAGCCCTGCCTTGGGCCCATCCTTGGAGTCCCGTCCCAGCCTCAACCCATCCACAGGGAGGGTGCTGGATGCCCAGAGATGGGGCAGTGGGATATGTCTTGGCTGCTAGACCCTGTCCTGAAGGGGCTGCCACTGCTTCTGGCACAAGGGAGACCCTGGCCCTGCTGTGCCCTGACAACTGTTGGTTTCTCTGGTGATTTCTCCTTTTCTGCATTTTAAATTAATATTTGTTTGCTCTACATTATTTAAAAATGAAATACCACAATGATGAGTGCAACAAGCAACATGGCAGCATTGCAGATGGCAGTGTACCGCTACCTTCCAGAGCTGGCACCTTTGCCTGCATTTCCTGAATCTTTATAATTTTTACCGGCATGTCCTGTTGTCAGATGCTCACTCTGTTTCGTCTAACACATTCTCCCTTAAAAGTGCAAAATGTCTCTATACCTCTCAGCATCAGCTAAGTCATGTTGTGCTTACGTTTTCTACAGCCACACAGAGAGTTTATTTAACCCACTGCTGAAAAGCACTGTGTCAATCACTGCTTTACACTACATTACTGGACAGCTGGTAAAAAAATAGTAATGCGGATACTTATTACCTAAGATTCATCCCGAAGGATCACACAGGTTTCCTGAAAATTATAGGCCTTGTGCTGCTGGGCTTTTCTGTAACCCCTGAAGTTTAATGGCTGTTCCATACAAAACTGTGAACCAGCTTTTTATTTATCTATACATTTAGTCTACCCTAAGCTGTTGTTCTCCAAACAACCATAAATAGATTGGGATTGTATTCCTTGCTAAAGGAGAAAATCTGTACCTATTTCAAGAAATTTATTAGCAAGTTATGATGTGGGGAGATCACTAGGGAAAAAATACCTGGGCTGCTGCTCAGAATTCAGATGTTTAACATGGAGTTAAAGTTATTTTCACCCTTAAACACAAAATACATGGTGCCTTCACAGCATTAATTAAAAGCAGCTGAAGGAACAGATAAAGACACAAAGCCCCATCGAAAGAGAGTTATATACTAACTTAACATGAACAGCCTATTTTCTTTTCTGTTTAAACAGACTCTTACATCTGAACAGCCAGATCAAAAGCCAACTGACTGAGCACCAGTTCAATGACTTTAGAGGCTTCTGCCATCTGCGGATGAGAGGCTGTCAGATATTTTTCATCATAGCACATAGGCTGGGAAGGCAATACATCCCTTAAAGGCAGTTACAGTGGAATGACTTGTGGCTTCTTCCTACTACAGCAAAGTGGAATTATGACTCTGAACACAGACCATAAAGTATTTTATTATGTGGTCATGAGTGTGATTTTCTATGAGGAACAGAGTGGTAATTTAGTACACTAAATTACTACTTTGTGAAATCACATATAACGATGAGCTCTGAACTAACTTTAATTGAAATGATCTCAAACTACATGGTGTTTTACTGCAGGCCTGTTGGTGTATGTGCACATACTTGTAAAACATTGATGTTTACACTCCAATCACATCAGGACAGCAAGAAAACCTTGGTCCTGTTGGTTCTACATTTTTCCTGGAAAATAAAGTGGGAAAGAGAGGGGAGACAGAAGCAGGGAAAAGAAATTCCAGTATTAAGCTGTACTTAAGGTAGAAAGAAATGAATAAAATCTAAGAATAAGAGAATATCCCCTCACTGAAACATTTAGAATTTCAGCTAGAAAAGTGCAAGTTAAAGTAAGGGTCCTTGAATTGCTTAAGCAGCATCCCTATCCCACTTTTTTGAGATATAAGATAAAGGTTTCTACTATCATCTCCAGCTCTGGTACAGACCTTAAGAGTTTGAACATCTGTGATGCTTTAGACTTCCTACATAAGTGACAAAATGAATTGTTCCTCTGTCAGAACATTTCCATAAAACTATAAATGCTGTAAGAGCTTTAAATCAGCTAGCAGCGAGATTGAAAAAAAAACGGTGAAATCACATGTAACAATGAGCTCTGAACTAACTTTAATTGAAAGAAGCTAACTTTAATTTAATTCACAGCAGTAAAGGAGAATTTTCCTCAGGAGTTGATCAATATAAACTGTCAACTTCACAAGCTGTTGACTAACAAAGAAAGAAAAAGGACAACTCAAATGATGGAGTAATCCAAGTTGGTTTTTTTTCTGCTCTTGCTCATCTCAGTGGTACTAGGGACCCTTGTGTTTTCCACAGCAGAAAAGTGTCTCCAAGTTCCCACTTCTGCTTTAGTACCATCTCTGCTAGCTACAGCTTTCCTTTCAGTGTTCTCAACTATCTGATCATTCGCAATGACCTTTTCTCTCAACACTGAATTAGGTAGATACTAATGAGTGCACTCTCTTTCATTCCATGCCACTAGTTTCAAGAATTGCCAAGTGCCGAATAGGGCTATTCCCATTAGAGCATCTGACACTTTTTTCTCTTCAACCCCATGCCCCCAGTAGAGACCTGTAAGCCAAGAGTGGACATTAGGAGAGCCTTACTTCCAGCTTAGACACAGACACAGTTATAAGGTTGAAAAGGAAATTCTGGGTTGCTACGTACTTTCAAAAGTGTTAGTGCTCCTGTCCAAAAGCATTCCATGATCGGTTGCCTTTTCTCCTTAAACTTTTCTTTGCAGAAACTTATTGACCATGTACAGTTTAAGAATATATCTCAGGAGACTTCCAGACTTTTCTAAGAGGCTTCCAGGAAACACCAAATGCTATTTGGAGTTTGTGAATATGAACGCCCATCAAGAAAGTACTTCCAAATGCAGTTGTATTAGTTGTAATATCTTGTTAGCAAGCTTCCTTGTGTAACTTGAGAGAACATCATGACCAATTTCTCAGTACTGCTGTTTGTCCAAGAATAACAATTAAACAATTAAATGTCTTAAATTAGGGCATGAAAATAAATGTAACTTTTTTTTTCTTTTAATTTTTCCTTGTTCAACATTCTCTAGTTCTGAATACAGACATTGAATGACTAGAGTCTTGAGACATTTTTCCTGTAAATTACCAAATTCTAAAATAATTTCTTTTTAAAAATAAGACTGTAACTTTGAATGTGCCTTGAAGAGCAAATTCCAGATCAACAACCAACATAGTTTAACTTGACTGTGGCTTTTACACAGCCCTTCAAAAAAAATATTGAAAAATTAAAGAATTATGAAATTGTATCACAAATGAGACCATTGTATAAGCAGCAGTATACATGTTACAGCTGTCTACTTCTCATACTAAATCACATGGATAAATTTCCTTCATACATGGTACATGAGTACATTTACATTAATAGTACATGGGTCCTGAACTAGGGAATGGAATTCTTCCTCATCTCTTTCCTCAGCCCCAATATGATCTATGTTTTATGAGGTTGGTTATGATTCTTGCTCATTCTTTCCCACTGCACTGAGAAGGGGCATTGTCTTCTTGACTTCCTTCAAATACATATTTAGGTGCATGGATAAGTTACCACTACCACCACCCTGAGCATTTTCACTTTGAGGTTACATATTCTGGGTTCTCAAAGTCTCTCTCTCCATATGCCAGATGCCCCCACTCCTTGATCATATTCATGGCCCTCCACTGGACTTAGTTCAGCATGCCCATTTCTCCCTTGAGCTAAGGATCCTAGCACTGACCCAGCAGTCCAGATGAGCTTCACCAGTACTGAGAAAAGGTAAGGATCAGCTTCCTTAACCTGCTGGCAGCACTTCTTATATGGCATGTTGAAATATTGACATTCTGAACCTGTTTCAGGACAATGCAGTTGAAAACAAAATATTTAAAAATATATATTTCAAGGCACTTTTATTTACTCTTCTGTTGTTGTTGAGACGTCCAAATATCACACACACACATGTTTTCGGTGACTTCGTAGGAAGAAAAAATAGGCAGGTCCTTCATTACTACAAACCACTACTTATATACCTTTTCTAACACACAAGTGTCTTTTAGCCATTGATTAATATTAGTTAGCAATGGTACATTATTGGATAACCCTTTACCGCATTACATAAGTCCATTGTTTTGCCAAGTTCTTCCTTTGTTGCTAGTTGCTCCCCGTATCTGACTCCCTCCTCCTGACTCCTTTTACTTTACCATTCGGATGCCTTCTACTTTCCCACTCAGATATCTTCTGTTTTCCCACTCATATGCCTTCGGTACTTCATTTCTCAAAGATACACTTTAACATCTTCAAGACTGAGTTCTAACTTCATACCTTCAGTCAGGGAATCCACGGGCCTGCCGTAGCCCCCCACCACGCCCTTCATACATGCTGTTAGGATAGGTGTAGAGGCATTTTTCCTGTCTGTATGATACTTAATTTCATACAATGTTTTCTTCACAGCCTTTGGCAATAACTCAGACTTTAGGAGATAATGACATGAATGAGAACTCTGAAATTATTATAGCACAAATAACATTTCTAAGTTATGGTCTGGGTGTGATCTTGTAAGAGTTCTATGCAAGGGTTATAGAACATGTAAAGCAGTCCCCTCATTTCTCCTGCAAATATAAGATGTTAAAAACAGAATATGATTTTTAATTAATAAACAATTTTATGTAGATTTAAATCTCTGTCTGGTTCAGAAGCCCAAATATTTAAGTTTCAATACAAATATTTCCGAGCCATTGAAACGTTTAATTACATTAGAATTTTGAGATTCTATATTTTATTATATAAAAATAATGCATCAATCATAGTGCTTGATTGCTAGAAAACAAATTTTAGATCGCATCAGTTAAACTAATGACATACTAATAAAATTAAACATTATAAAAGCAAGCCATTAGCTACAGATTTGAAATAACAATGATAACTTCTAATTCTATTATCACAGAGGTCATGTTTTAATTGTTTGAATACATTAACTTTTCCTTTTTTTTTTTTTTTAAACTTGTCATCAGTAAATACCCAGCTGGTATTTATCTGTTGGTAAGCATTATTTTGAAGAGGTTTGTAGCTTACACTTAAGTTTCTGACTACATCTGACTTTTCACAGAGACTATATAAAAATGGCTAAGAAAAACTAGACTTTGGAATAAAAAAGAAAAAAGATTGCTTCCACAGAACAGGCAAAGATAAATGTTGATGAATGAACATGTGTCTATCATGTGAGCTAGACTGCTTTAAATAAGCTGGATGTCGAGAAGTAACAAGCAAATTGGGAATGAAATTAAACAAAAAATGAACAGCCCAAAGACGCCAACAGAAAAATAAAATGATGTAGGCCTGTCTAACACAAGCAATCAGATATCATTTCTTTTCCTGAGTGTATCAAATTGCTTTGTAATCATAGCCTTTCTGCACAGCAGCTTCTCCATCTGCAAAAATGTGGTATAACTTCTGGACATCTACTGGGTGCTTTCAGATATGTTGATGCTATGTAAAAGTGAAGTCTTATTATAGCTAACATTGGAGTAGTAGCTGAGATTTTTTAAATCACATCATAAGTGCCACAAGCATAGCAATAACTTTGCTACCTATGCCCAGTATTTCTTTACTTTTCATGCAGTTTACTGAACTTTTCAGTCCAAGGGAAATATTCAGATAATGGACTCTAGCACTAATTGAATTTCCCCACCAAAAACTGTCAGGTCTTTGTTACAAAAAGTAACCTAGTAATTTATTTTATAACATATTGGATAATATAAGTTTCCTTCAAGATATAATAATCACTCTTTTATGTTACTTTGAATAGATATTTCATTCCCTCTAGAGTTCCTAGTTATATATTTTCACATATAAATACTATAAAAATATTTTAATGTCAGTCATATATGTTGTATATGTAGACACACAAATATAAGGTCCTGAAAATAAAATTTCTGTTTATGTCTTTGCAAACAGTCTTAAAAATGAGGCAGACATAAAAGTATTGAGGATTGCTTTTCTTGCCGGTGACACCAGATTTATAATGACATTCCAAATAACTGTAAAAAATCCAAAAACCAAAGCAGAAATTCCTGTGTACCAAGTCCACCTTCTTATATTCAAAACTTAAAATAAGTTCAAAAGAATAAGTGATGGGAGTATGAGGGGATATGAAAATTCTATTGATGTGAAAAAAACCTACAACCTTCCTTAGGGTTTTGTTGTTTTGGGTTTTTTTCTAGAAAAAAACCCACAACCTTCCTTGGGGTTTTTTGTTTGGTGGTTGTTCTTTTTCTTTTTCCCTTCTCAGTCTCTCATTCTTTTCTGTTTATCTTAGTCTTTTCACGTACAAATCACTCTGTCTTTTTTTTTTTATTTTCAAACATAAGCACAGTTGTTTTCTTTATGATCCTAGGTTTATTAGAATTCTGTATTTATTAGGGGTCCCTAATTTCTCCCCCTCCCAGCAAAATACAGCTTACTTACCAAGGCACTAGTGTTGGCATTCCAGCGTTAGTGTTAACATGAAATATTTGGGTTAGTATCTATAATTCAGAAAGGCTCTGGCCATTTCTAGTTTTAACCAATGAAACTTTTATGGTACCTGTCATAGGAAGTTGATTATGAAGAATGAAGCATCAGTCAGCTATTATCTCCTGACTTTATAGTTACTAAGTGCATCACTTGTTATCATTTAGGGCTAGTCAGGACTGTTCTTGAGTGCTCACATTTTTATCATTGTGTTAGAAGACTGCTATCATTAACGTAAAGTCTGTACTTTAAAAGCAGGTTGGTGAGGCATTTAAATTACACATGACCTGCATCCTGCAGCTGCTGCGGCCAGGAACGGCTTCTAGATAGATCAGGCGATTAAAAAAAAAACAAAACAAACATAAAGTGTAAAGTGATAATGCCATATAATTAGTATTAGAAACCAGTATTGGATGAAATCTGTTTGTTTTGTTTTTTTTTTTTTGTTTTGGACAAATATTGAATGGAGAGCTTCATGGTATTAAAGCTTCTTTAATAAGTTTTGAGTGTAATTGGCATGTATCCTTATCCTGAAAGATAGTGTAGGATAGCAAAAAGAAAATCATTTGTCTTACGGCAGATCCAAAAAACACAGAATAATTAGTTCCTAATCAATTCCTATTTTTTAATGGCCATATGTATATACAGAGGTTGCTCCATGTAGCATGCATATCTACTGTGTTTCCAGGACTAAGCAGGATTCTAGGGTTTAAAGAAGCAAAACAAACAAACAAACCCTTAAGAAGATTTATGGCTTAATGATCATAAAATGACTCAAATCTAGCTCAGCATCATAATAGGTGTCTTCTTAGAAAAAGGCAGAAATACCAAGATTTTGGCTTTCCTTGAGGACAGCTATCTGGTAACATGAATAGGAATTTTGACATTGGCCAAATATTGCAGCAATGCCAATTTTATACAGAGATCACCCTTTCGAAGACGACCAACCTCAATAAATCATGCTGAGCAACATCACCAGCTCAAGCATGTATTTGCTTGCAGTCCTGGTGAAGAGCTCTGTATAGCCAGTTTAGTTTGCCCTCTTTCTGCCAGATTCCCCTCACAAATCTGACTCCTTGGGCTGTGTAAATCCACCCTTGTGGCTTAAAAACAGCTTCATGTAGCTGTTATTCCAGTCCCCTTTAGAACTGTGTTTCATTAGAAGAGCTAATAAGAGGAATTATATGTTGTTGAAATTCAGCATTGCCCAGTATGAGAAGAAAATAAATCACATTAAACAGAAGAGTATTGCCTGCATCAAACAAGCCAGCTGTATTGTTTCATTTACAAGAGGAGAAAAATGGGATTTGAAAACCATCCCATCTCAATAAAGCTGGGTAGTAATGGAGCTTACGTCCACAGAGGAATCACTTTTCATAGGAATGAAAGGGGAAGGAAAAATAGTGCAAGCAGTGGTTGCAATATGGGGCTCACAACACTGACAGCAAGCATTTGGAAGAAAATTAAGTACTTCAAAAATCCTGGAAAAGAAAAAAGAAACAAGAAACAAAACAAGAAACAAGAAACAAAACCCCCAAACTAAACCAAACCAAAGCAGCCCAAAACAGCAAACAAACAAACAAACCAAAACCAAATCCAAAATACAATAAAATAAAACAAAAAAAAAACCTAAATGAAACAAAACAAGAAAACAAACCCACAAAAAACCTGAGGACAGGAGCCTCAGAACTGTTTACAGGACAGTGATGACTAGTTGAGAGCACACAGCTACTGAACTACTACTAATTCTGCTAAAAACCATCGAGTGGCCACTGTAAGCAAATTAAATTGAAGCGAAGAGATGCACACTACGAATGGAGTAATTTGTCTAAAAAGCTTTTGAAAAATACTAATGAAGATTTTCTGCAGCGTAAGCCAGTATAAGTCTGCTGCACCGTGTATTGATTACACAAGAGAAGAAATTTAAACTAAGCTTTCATGCTGATAATACCTTGTCAAGAAGGGCTAACTTGTTTCTTGGGCTATCTATATTGTAAATTGAAGCACTGCTGCCATTTTTATGCTTCTTATTTTTCAGTACAAATTTGGGACAGCAGTCAGATGTCATCTGTAAACATCATCTGTGCTTTCACCAACAAAATTATATATTTATTGATTGATACACCAACCAATCATCTATGATTTTACCAACAAAATTATATATCACTGTTAAGACACAGGCTTTGTAGCCAGTAAAAGAAACTTAAGCCATGTAAAAATCATCAGAACTTCCATGTTAAATTAAAACTATACTCCACTTTCTAAAAATACCTACTCAAAACATGTAAAATATATAAATCATTATTTGGGGTGATAAAGCTCTAAACCAGAGTTTATCATTAATCTGTTTGAAATACTATAATCTTTGTTTGTTTGAAGGCACTTATTTTTTCTTGGAAAACTGCTTTTACACTACATGGAAAGAAAAATAAAGGAATGACTAAGTATAGCTCTGCTGTGCTTAGAATAGAGATGCTAGTGATCAGTGGGTGAATTGCAGTCTTTATATGGATTCATGACCATTGTATCTGCTCTCAATCAAGGTGCAAGATGTTTACCCCAATTAGATGCTCAAGTAACATAACACAACACCTGGTATAGGATTTCTTACACTAAAACATGCCAGTCAGTCATCAGAATTCCAGATAACAGTTATTGCTGCTAAGTCAAATACAGGAGACAACATATTGCCCTAACAAGAAGGTACTGTTTTCAAGGAAATGAAATATGGTTTTACTATGATAAAGATACATAGCCAACCTGTAATTTCAACAAGGAGGAAACAGGGTTGTTCTCAGAAAAATAAACAAAATCTGATATTCTGGGGTACTTCAAAATGGAAAACGGAAGCATGGGCAATTAAGCAAATTTTCTTTCACTTTCTCCCTCATTTTACAAAACCATCAATAACTTAGATTGGTAACTGTGACACTGCAGCAAGAGTTACATGCATTGTACCTTAACTTAAAATTATCTTTACTTAAATGGATAATAGTAAAGACTTCCTTATCAAACCGAGTGGTAAATCTATAAACTGAGCATAAAATACCTGACTCAATTCTTCAGCACATTCCTTCATTAATTTAAAAAGCTACAGTGTAGCCATAGTTCAGTACAGGGGCCAGAGGAGAAAATAATACTACAGTTTTCAAGAAGGTAAGTGTCTTCTAGTAGAAAATAATATCCAGGAAGATTCTTAGCATGCAGTGAGAGATCAGAGTGGAAGCTTGGAACTCCAAATGCCGACAGAGCATGTATGAGCTCTGCTTCTGTTTCTCTGGACACCTTTAGCTCATATACTGACAGAGGTGAGAGAAAATGCAGCAAAAGTTCTGCTGCTTTTCCAAATGCATTGCACACATTCCACATGCACCCATTAGATACTTTTTGCAAGCTATTGATTGATCCAGGTTCAAGGCAGGGTTCTGTATATGGCGTGAGTATGGTAGCATATCAAACATGATCTCCAGTAAGCATCACAAATTAAACTACTTCTTTTCTGCTGGCACGCATAAGATGGGTAGATTCCTCAGTGATTTTATGAGAAATGCTCACTTGTGACTACCCTAGTCAGTCACTTGTTAGGTACACTGTATGGCATTTTTTTTTAAGCTTAAAACAGCTCTCACAACACCGTCGTTCTGGGTTCAGCATTTGGCTGGGTATCAGTGTTTGGTGAGCTGTTGTGTTCTCTTCCCTTGTTATTTCCCTAATCATTATTATTATTGGTGGTAACAGTAGTGGGTTTGTGTTATACCTCAGTTAATGGACTGTTCTTATCTCAACCCGTGGGAGTAACTTTCTTTTGATTCTCCTCCTCATCCCTCTGGGAGCAGGGGGAGGAAGCCGGGGAAGGAATCAAGTGGCCGTGTGGTACTGGGCTGCCAACTGGGCTTAAACCATGACACAATGCATAATCTGAAGGTTCACTACAGGTAAGTGCCTAAACAGGTACCCTTCAGAACTGGCTGTTGCATTTTCTTTTGGACATGGTTACTGAATGATCAACAGGAAGAGAAAAAAATGAGGTCTTTCAGTGAGCACAAATGAAACTTTATTTTTTAAACCTGAATTTAATAGCTGCTCCATCACTCACATTTTCTTGAAGAGATTCTGCAACATTCGGTCATAACAAGGCTTTTAATAAAGGGCTAGATTAGAAATTGACATTTATACATTCTGAACAGGGTGCAGTGTCTGGACATTAACAAGCGCAAGTCAAATGGAAAAAAAAAAAAATTTGAGTTGACTTGAGACAAATGCAAAAAGGGTCCCTTGACCATCACATACGCAAAGACAATTTCAGCAAAGGTAATCAGCACTGACAGAAAGCTCCAGGTTGTTTATTAAATGTGAATAAAACAAAAGGTCCAAGTTAAGTACTTAAAGTACAATAATATGCCAAATGTTTTGGGATTTAGCTTGGAGATTTTCCAAACATGGTACAGGAGGAATTGAGCAGAGAAGAGGAAGCAGAAGAAATTGAAAAGGTAACATTAAAACATCATACAGCCAGTAAGAATAGAGAAGTAGTAGATGGAGGGGGGGAGTATGACAAGATGTTGTTTAATTGATTTAAGTTGCAATAAATCTGAGCAGACATGGTGTAAACCAAGAATGTAGGCGCTGTAAAGTACAACATGCAAAAGCAACTACATGTGAGTATTGCTGATGAAAATACACTAAATTGAACATGGGAAGGTAAAACTCACAAAGTACGAACAGCTTTCCATACTAAAAATAGACCCTTTTACCTTGATTCTCCTGACTCATGAGACTGGAACATCTAGAGTGTTATAAACTATTGCTTCCATGCTAATTCTTTGAGTAAAGAGACTAGAGGATCCATATGTAGTAAGTGAAAATACCAGGAAGAGAGGTACTTTGATTTTTCATTATAGAAGTGAAGTATTTGTTTCTGGCTTTGTTCAGTTTGCACCTGTAAAAACAGCAGGTCATGAGTTCTCCACAGAAGCTGGTCCAAATAGACAGCGAGTACAGCAGTAGCTTGTGGACAGGGAGAAGATTTCTAAAGACATAAAGATAAAAATTTGGGAACTAATAAGTTACATGGAGTGTTTAATGACATGACTTCATTCTGTACTTCTAAGAAGGTTTGGGGTTTGTGCTCTACCTTTATTCTGAACATTAGTCATCTAGAAGGAACTGAAATACAAGTCTTCCTGCACAAGCTGTGTCCTGATTACTGAAACTCAAACCCACATTAAGAGACAGAGCAAGCTAGGACACTAGTGATTTCTCTCCCTGCAGGAGATGAGGTCCATAGCCAAGATACTGCAGTACTGCATGCTGAAGCTTCTGAATGCCATAGGGACGTGCAGAGGAAGCAGATGTCTGATATGAGAGGAATGAGGCACGTTATGCCAATGAAGGCTCTCTGGCAGGAAGAGTCTATCAGATTTAAACTACTGCATAGGGTTATTCACAGAGAGGAAGCTTTGACTGCCAGCTTGTCAGAAGAGAACAGCAAACCTCTGATTGAGAGGTTTCCTGATTCAAGAGGCGTCCTGTGTTGAACTGGGCTGGCAGGGTACATGTATGAAAGAACAGAGATGAAGTAATAGGGTAGACTGGACAAAAAAAATTAGTGGTGGGGGCTGAGAGAAAATGAAAGTAAATCTGAACAAAGCTAAAAAAGAATAATTAGGGAGAAAAAAGAAAAAATAAAAAATTGAAAGCTTCAATGTACCTGCCACTACAACAAAAGCTCGTCTACAGTTCACATGGTCCTTAGAAAGGCTGGCTGATCATACGTCCATTGTAAAATACTACATCAATATTAAGCAACCTCAGTTGTTGTAGCAGAGAAATATTTGAAATTTAAAAAAAATCAATAAATAAAAGCCAGACAAAAAAGTGTTTCAGTGGTTTGCTTCAAATTTAACAAGAGATAGCTCCAAACACCCAACTCATGTTTCATGTTTCAAACCTTACAGCTGAACTGTGTTATCTCCCAGTAATACTGACAGCAGCATTCTGAGAGCTTCAAATTTACAGGAGCAGGAGTAGCACTGATTGTCTAGTCATACGATGTATCTAGGACCCCAGAAGCTCTCAGACTCACAGATGAAAGCAATAGGTGTTATAGGCTTGTCCAGTCCTGGGACACGAATGTGCTGTACTGAAGATGATTCTCATCAAGATGTTCATACTGGGTAATACAAAACAAAACTGCTTAGTTGAAAGTAGTTTTCAAATGAGCCACACATATTCAGCAAAGAGGTTTCGTAGTCCAAGGCTCATTGAAGTCAATGACAGCCTGAATTGGGTTGTATAAAAAAAAAAAAAAAAATTTAAAAAAAAAAAAAAAAATAGGTGCAATTATGATTTATCTGAGTGATGAATTCATTTTTTGAATACAGAGGTCACTTTTTAGAACTAATTTTGGTGGTTAAATAAATGTCAATTTATTTGCAGGCATAGAACCAAGAAAATCTGTATATTATGAGATTTACATGGTAATGGTCAGATTTTGGAGTTGGACACAAATACCTCGATTTTTTAGATAAGCATTTAAACAAGATGTAAACAGGTATCAGGACTGTGGGTCACCAGTAATTGCATAAGGTTGAAGAAATAAATCTTTCTTAGCATAAAATACTGAGAAATTAGTAGGGTGCTTTCTTTTTTTTTTCTTTATGAACAGGACATAGGAAATGATGAGTGCATGAATGTGATCTATGGCATACAACAGAGCATGTTTCTGTCCAAAACATAAATGTTCCCCCATAATTTCATAAAGTCTGTATCTCTTGCCATTTTACTTTGTCCAAAGTTTTTAAATGAAATGTGTATGACCTTCTACCAGCTCTCTCAGACATTAGCAAGTATTAAATAAACTTCATGTTAGAATATTTCTGTTCATTCATGTGCCCAATGTTTAACTAATTTAGATACCTGGAATTATATTTCTAAAAGATTAATGAAGTCAAATGCTTGCTTGATTGCTTTTTGGAAATAAAAAGAAAAAGAAAAGAAAGAAAGAAAGAAAGAAAATTTTACAGAGGGGATAAATTCGCTGCTATACCATTAACAAATACAGTATGCTTTTGCAAAAAAAAAAAAAAAAAAAATTATTTTATTAATATGAACTGGTTACTACATAGAAAACGGTTTGATAGGTCAAGTGAGGACAACGCTCTATAAACAGCAATTCTGCACCCACAGATTAGCAGTGTGTCAAGATAGATACTGCTTTCTTCATTTTAGAATTCCATGTTTTTAAAGTCTCAGTTTGGAGACATGCCTGAGTTCCAAGAAAAATCATAAAGCCTCCCCTTCAGTAGTTTTTAATATGATCACTAAAACAAAAGAGCTCTGAAAGCTGACAATGTTTAACTGAACACCATTATTATTATTATTTAGCTGAAACATCATGCATGAAAACTACTCTCACGCTTTAGTCACCCAGACTCAAAAGTTTCTCTAAGATGCAAATGATTTCTTCCATCAGCCATGAAACATCTTCATGCCAGTCTGTCCAGTAATGCCTCATAGTTTTGTACAACTTTTCCTGTCCTGTGTGCTTTAAATAGAAAGATCAATATTCATTGCATAAATTCAAGGATTCCCTTACCATTCTCTTCATCTTTACCAACAACTTCACTTTTAATAGTGAACCTGACATCTAGGTAACAGGCACAAGACCAGGTCGATGTTTTAATGAGCCACCTTGTAGGGATTTTAAGTAGCTCAATTGCCAGCTTCATATGATGCCTAAAATATCCATTTGATTTATCCTCATCTGGATTAGGAACCTGGACTCTCTTACTAATTTCCAATGACCCTTCATCAAACAACCAATGACCCTTCATCAAACAATTTTTGTAATACCACAATAGCAAAGTTACTTTCCTAGACCACACTCAAAATAAATAAGTGGTAATTTGCAAACCACAACATGCAGAAAACTCAAGGCCCACATATTTCTTACCCTTATAAAGCCAGCAACCATCTAAATTAAGTCAAAAGAAATTATAATATACAGCCAGCCACTCAGATCACAGCACATTGCTTCCAATGGAAACACATGAAGTACTCACCTCCATAGTCTAAAAAAACCTCATACATTGTAGGAGCATTCCACCAGACAATTAGATTTATATTTTAAAGGTGGTTTACAGTTCTGAACCACACTAGAGTTTAATTCAACATGAGAAGGACCTCATGTCTTTACACTGCTGTCACTGCTGCAGGCACACTCCAGAATCTGTGCTGGAAAATGAATTCTTCCAACAGCCTTGTCACTAAATCCATCTTTTGAAACAAGCTCTCCAGAGTCTGATGTGCACTGAATGAACCCAGGTTGCGCCTCAAGTCATAATTTAAGCTTGCCAAAGACCTTCACAACCACTGCAAAAATGCTCCCTGCAGCAGAGCCATCAAAATCTTCAGATCCTTTACTTCCATTTCTTGAAGGATAGTATATTTCATCCTGTGTACTCAGTACCATTACTGAAATTATGTATGTGGAAATAAACAACTATTATGCACCAGAATAAAATCATACAGACAATCAATAAAGGATGGAATGACCCAGCTATGAGTAGGGGAAAAATGTTTCTGGGAAAATAATTTCTTGATCATGTCAGTCTAGATTGTGACAAAGTACCTTACAAAGATGAACTGTGCAACTAAATTAATAATTTTATGAAAAAGAATAAATCATGAATCTGACAGGAATACTGGTTTGCTCCATATTTTCTTATGAATTTTGCCTGGTGATAACAAATTCTTTCCTCTCCAAAACATTTTAATTTTAAATGATCCTGGTCAAAACGGAAGACCATATCTCTTACTGTCTTGGTTTAAGACACTATAACTCACCCAGTTTGCTCACTCACTCCCCCCTCTTTCTTGCCCCACTCATGGGGGGATGGGAAGGAGAACTGAAAGAATGCAGCTCCCATAGGTTGATGGCGGGGGATATGGAACAACGCATCACTGATCAATGTGATCAAACACTGAACAGTTTATTGTGCGCAGGCATCCCTTTTATAGAAAAGCTACAGAACACTAGAACATTGGATGACGTGATTGGTTAACTCCCTTAGGCGAGTGCCAGCAACAGCGCAGTGATTCGCTGCAGTTCATGAAGTGTCCATAAAAGTCCCAAGCAGCAAGATAATGGAGTCTCTCCTGCTTTTTGCAACTTGTGGTTTGCTCTCTGGCAAGCAGCTCCTGCTGATCCAGCTGCATGGCATCCCGGTCAAGGTCTCTTGCAAGCAGGCTTCCTCTTCTTGGCAGCACACTGTCTTCAGTTAACCCTCTTATCAAACTGCAAAACCCTAACAAGCCTTTCGCTCACAACTAGAGTGAGGCTAAGTCAAAGGCTGGATTGCTCACATGTCCCTTAACTGAAAGGAATGCTTCCACATGTTGAGATAAGAACAGTTCAGTAACTGAGGTATAACACAAACACTGCTGCTACCACCAATAATAATAATAATAATGATAAGGGAAACAGAATGGAAGAGAATACAACTGCTCACCACCTGATACCAAGCCTGACCCAGCAGTGAATCCCCACTCCCTTTCAGGTCTCTGCCTTCCGTTTTTACATCCTGGGCATGACGTGCTGTGGTATGGAATATCTCTTTGATCAGCTTGGGTCAGGTGTCCTGTCTCTGCTTTCTCCTGACTTCGCCTTCTCCCTGGCACAGCATGAGGCTCAGAAAGTCCTTGGTCAGACAAAATATTCTAAGCAGTAACTGAAAATATTGGTGTTGCCAGCGCTGTTCCCAGGCTGAAAGTCAAAAACACAGCACTGAACCATTGACCAAGGAGAAAAATGACTGCTACAGCTGAACCCAGAACACTTACAACTTCATATTTAACTATCTCAGAATACTATTACCCATTCTTTATCTGATCTATTTCAGAATCTCATTCCCTGTTTGTTGGTAGAAGTATACTGAGCAGTATTGTGCATGGCATTGATGATTAATAAACCACCCATATAAAACTCTGGATATAAAAAAGGTATTTTTATTATCTAACCTGATTTCCTGCTAACAGATTACATAGGACACTGCATCATCATTTCTACAAAATGAAATATTTTGGTTTGAGTTCTAATATACCTTTAGGTGCCTGTGTTGTGGTGACTTTGTTCTACTTTGTCTAACTATTGCTATTTAAAAATTTGACACATTGTTTAAATTAGACATGTGAGCACCGCCCTGGCTTCTGTGGGGTTTATATGCACTGTATTACAAACTTCTCCAGAAGACTATTCACCCCATTCTGAATTAAATGTTTCAGACAGATGAGAGAGATTGTTCCCACAAGTTTGAGAATTTACAGCCTCCCTTGGCAGCTTGAGTCACTGGTTACAGCCAATGTTGATAACACAACTGTTTCTCTTCTTCAGCTCCAAACCTTTGTTATGTTCCAGTAGAAGCTTAGCAGACTCATTTAGATGACTGCAAACTCAAACTTTTGCAAACACTTTTAAGCTGAGTATATAGATTTAATAAAGTAATTAATTTTCTTCATTAAGAACACTGACCAGATGGATAGATGCATGAATTAATCCTTTTAAAACCTTTAGAAAACTTTGTACAACCTCCAGTAAACTGTAACTTGAAAAAAAAAAATAAAAAGTGCTAGTCCCTTTATTAAATAATAGCTTTAAATAATAGCTTTATTCTGGCTATTTTCCAGTCCTTGCAGGCCTTTCAATCAATGGAAGTTTGTCTAAGTCTTTTCACAGTACTTCATACTGCTTGGAAGTATGTTGTGGGGTCCTTATCAATTAGCTGCTTCTATCGTTTTGAACAATCACTCCTGATCTACTCTGTAGACTTCCTAGTTCCTTGTTCAGTAAAAGTGATACTGGCAAATATCCATTTTATTAATTTGTTGGAACAGAGAGAGAATAATTGTTTAACACTTGATATGGGTCACATTTTTGTTATTTTCCTTTATAAATGAGCTGCATAAACCATTGAACAGAGTACTTTTCTACCCTAGCAAAAAAAAATGTATTTTATTAAAGCTATTTACTTAAACTAACCCATTCCACTAATGTCTGCTCTTCTAAACATTGTGAAAAAAGAAACAGCCTCACTCATAAAGTCAATACAGTGCACAGAAGTGTTTATATACGGAAGAACTGAGCAGAAAAGGTGATCAATTTTCTGCAGTAGAAGTCTTGATTTGCACCCATTCAAAACTTAAGGTCTACACTGGAATTTCAGGACAAGTACTACAACGAATGCTGTAAGAAATCAATGTCCTGAAATTGTCTTTTAAGACACTGTTTATCTATTAACTGTTTGTTGTTTTTCTTTGAGACTTTATGCTCATTTCACCTATTTTTCTCTTCTTTGTGTTAAAGGTCTGATAGAGAGGAAATGAAGCCATGAGACATAGATCTGCCACAGGCCAACCAAAATGCCTGGATTCATCTTTTTGATGTAACACCCTAGCAGACCTAAGTGTTCTTTCTATGCCTTCTTGTGTTTTGTACAAAAATGAATTTTCCTGCAATCGTGTAAATATGTAGCAAGTACATGTTTGATGGAATTAGATGAACATAACTGATGGGAGAGTTAACATATTTAATATTTATCTATTTATCTCTGTGCCATATGCATCTCTCTTTGTATCAGTAAAACAACTGTCTTTTTTTTTAATCTATCTTTTTGTTCAATAACATTCCATCTAAAGGCATTTAGATGAAGCACTGAAGCTGCCAAGCCCACAGGTTTGCACAGTTTTAACCATCTCTGTTCTTTCCTGCTGCTTACTCTTTGCCACAGGTACAACTCATTCACCTTGAGGACACTGATCTTACTCTTCTTTATGGGATCAAGTTCAAGCATAAAGTTAAGATCTTTCTTTTTCTTCATATCCCTTCTTTGATTGCAGTATAGGCACAAGATTTTGGGATTGTATGGAGTAACTTCAAATAATAGACTGAACTGAAGAGCAGCTGAAAAATTTCCTTGTATAACTTATTAGGAAGCTGCACAGGTTTTTCCTTTTGCTTTTCTCCATGCTCCTCCCCTGTTAGATTGAAAAAATATACATGGAACCAGTAAATAGGGCAGTCTTGACAAATATTTATATTGTAGATACCTTTTGACCCTGTACATGAAAAAATCCTGAGTACTTATCTAAATAAGAAAAAGACCAACTCATTACAACTTGCCCACTAGACTGTAAAGCCTATGCAAGCTTACAGCTACACTTGAAAGACACTGTTTGATAGCTAATAATTGTAATACTACACAGTGTTCTGAAGTGATTTTACTGGTGGCAACAAAAAGCAGTGATAAAAATGGTGTTTATTTTAACCTAACCTAGTTAAGACTTCTTGAGATTTAATGATAAATATGTGACTGATTCAGTTTTATTCTTTGCCTTAATTCCCACATACATTCAAATATTCAACTAGTTCCTGTGATTGTTCATTAAAAAAGTAAAAGTAGAGCTGAATTACCACTGTAAGCTACCCTTCATAAAAGCTATGCTAAAAGAATTTTTTGTCAGAAGCTTTAAAGAAAGGCAGCATTTAGGATTAGTTGTCTCTGGGGATGCTATATTTGTTACAGAGGGTTATTTTGGTACTTTCAGTTATGTATATTACAGTCAACATAGCAGGAAATATATAGCTATGTTTGGATACCCTTGGTGCATGTATTCCGGTAAACAAATGGTTCAGCTATAGATTGTTCAAACTGGTGTAGTAGTACAGTAGCTCTAATGTTTGCAAAAATAAGGGGGAACCACATAGTGCATATCTCCCTTACCCTCAGGAATTTAGCTGCTTCCTCTAACATAGTGACTTCCAGTTCTTGTAGAACTCTTGCCGGTACAGGATAGGTGTTTGCCTGCACAGGGATATCATATCAGCCTTTGGCTACCTGAAAATAATTTTCATTAAGAGCAGCTTCTAACCCATGCCACAATGTGTGCAGATATTCAGCAGGAATCCGCTATCTGAGCAGGGTATTCCTCACTTATGGTAGGCTTACCCATACAACCTGAACCAACAGAAGCAACATTATCATGCTGCTGCGAACTTCAATGTGGCAACACCTCCCAGTGTCCTACACCATGATAACACAGGCAAAGAAGGGTTTTCAGCTCAAGTACAGAATTTTTCAACCATGTCTGTGGTGTTTCTGATTGCTATGCCAGTCACCAATAACTAGTCCATGCAGATATTTAACATGGTTTTGCATTTATATATGAACTCTGGTGTGTTCTGAGGCTTAGCAAAACACGGAACATGGCAGTGCAAAGTAGGATTAGAGTTCTTGACAGAAAACTAACGCACACTTGAAACTTCAGCTGCATAGCTCTGGATATGATTCGGTATGTCACTGCGACTGGCTAATTGGAGACACAGTGATTCTATGATTCTGTTATAAATCTAAAGGTCTTTATTCTCACTTGTTACATTTCTGTCCCAAAATGATTGAGAAACACTTTCAAGGTCAGGTTCAGCAGAGAGACTGTATAAGAATTTTTCCTTGTGCCTCTCAGCTACTGTCTCCCAGAGCTGATCAATAATTGACTTCACTGTTAAATCTAAATATGCTTGTCCACTCACTGAAGTGCTCTTCTTCACTATATCATCTCTTTTTAGCAGATTAATGACCTAGGCAGTGATGGTTTACCTATATAACCTTGTATCATTTTATGGTATTTAAGTGAATGGACAGTGAAGTATTTTCTACTTTGTTGCAACTTCTCATATCTCTCCAGTTGTGTGCTGGGGTTTCCGTTGTATTTCACTGAGTCAGGGTACTAACATGCACTGCGATCTATTAACCTTTACTCAGATTAGTTGTTACAGAACTCCGCTGTGTATTTTTGCCTAGGACTGTCCAGCCAGCTAGACTTCTTGTAGCTGGGAGCTTGAGTGGTTTGTTTGTTTGTTTACCCTGATAAAAAAGGGTCATCTGAGTCTTTGTTCAAGACTTCCTTTTTAATAAGAGGGTATAGAATCAAAAAAACGTGGAATCATTTAGGCTGGAAAATAACTTTAAGATAAAGTCCAACTGTTAACATAGTGCTGCCAAGTCCACCACTAAACCATGTCCCTAAACATCAACATATCTTTTAAATACCTCCATGGATGATGATTCTATCCATTTCCCTGGGCAGCCTGCTCCAGTGCTTGACAACTCGTTAAGTGAAGAAATTTTTCCTAATATCCAATCTAACCCTTCCCTGTCACAACTTGAGACAATTTCCTCTTGGCCTATTGCTTATTACCTGAGAGAAAAGACCAATACACGCTTCACTACAACGTCCTTTCAGGTAGTTGTAGAGAGCAATACCTTCAGTCTCCTGCCTCCTTTTCTCCAGGAAAAAAAACCTAGCTCCCTCAGCTGTTCCTCATAAAACTTGTGCTCTAGTCCCTTCACCATCATTTTTCTCTTCTTTGGATAGGTTCCAGGATCTCAATGGCTTTCTAGTAGTGAGTGGCACAAAGCTAAACCCACAGTGTGGCTTCACCAAGTAATAAGGATTATAAAAACTCAACCTTACTGTCACTATCATTAGACAATCAAAACACTCCCTAACATCTACGGCTACCCACCACCACTCCTTCCTTGCCTATTCATTCTGAAGAGTTTATAGCCACCCATCGCAGCTCTCCAGTTGTGCGAATCGTTCTACCATGTTTCTCTGATGCAAGTATATAATATTTTTCCTTCTGCAAAATGGCTTTCAGCTCATCCTGTTTATTGCCCATGCTGTGTGCATTGATGTAGATGGATTTCAGCTGGGTGACTGATCCACCACCTTTTTTTTGAAAGAAACCTTAATTCCTACGCGACTATTCTTAGGTGCTTATGTGATTTCTAACACATCAATAATCTTTGTGTCTTTTCTGATACACAGATCTCCATCCCTTACCTCCACTGAGATAGTAGATTTAAGGACTTTTTAGCACATATCCCTCAAATATTGGCATGCTGTCCTCAGGCTTGCCTGGTTTTATCCTTGAAATCTAGTTTAAAGATCTTTCAATGAGCCCTGCTAACTCCTGTGCAAATATCATTTTCCCCCTTTAAGACAGGTGTACCCTGCCTGTTGCCAGCAGGCCTGTATCATATAAAAGCAACCCATGATCAAAACCACCAAAATTCTGCTAGTGACACCAAGCTTAAAGACAGGTATTGATTTGCTGGCTCTTCCTGTTTCTTCCCTCATCATTCTCTGCAACTGGAAGGATAAAGGAGAGCACTACTTGTACCTGTCCTTGTCTCTTACCCAGTTGTCCTGAGGCTCTGGAGTCTCTTGATTGCTCTTGGAGTCTTTCTTGCAGCTTTGTTGCTGACTACATGAAAAATCAATAACGGATGATAATCTGAGGGCCATACCAGGGTAAGAAGCTTTCTCTTCGCATCTTTAACCCATGCCCAAGGAGGCAGCAGACTTCCCTAAGAACTGCATACAGTCTGCATATTGGGCCTTCTATTCCCTCCAGAAAGGAGTTTCTTATGACAATGACTCATCTTTTTTTCTTTGAAGCAGGGTTTATGCTGACTTAACTTCAGCAACACCTTCAAGGTAGATGAACTATCATATTCACTGTTGTTCAACTGCAGTTGCAGAGCCTCCTATCTATTTTGCAAGGTCATCTGCAAAGGTGGGGTTGTCACAGAGGAGTCGTGCCTGCTGTGCTAGGCAGAAATTTGTCGTCATTGCCCTCTATTCCCTAAGTCACTGTGTTTGGGTCAGGTGGAGAGAGGATAGGGAATCCTCCAAGTCATGCATCCTGTTGGCCCCCTCAAATGAAGCAGGAGATTTCATCTCAGAGAAAAAGAGCAGTACAGGAATGATTATTGGCATTAGTTTAGCTCCTGTTTCATATTTCTGGTTCTCAAACAGATATACTTCTGTTACCTCTTGCAATTTTGTTGACTCTATATAAGGACTATCTTTTGCAATACTGTAAGTGCTAATTGTTTTAGTATTTCTAGTTTACATTACACACTTGAAAGTATCTTAATATTCATATATCTAAAAACACCCATGTAAGCCTCCCTTTTTTTGCCTATGCATCCTGAGGAAAAACAGAAGGGTGTGCAGCTTGTCTGTACTAGATTAAAAAGTGGTAAGTAATAGTCAGGTGGCTATGTGTGTTTACATGGAATGCATCCAACTCTAATACTACAAAATGAGCGTCGATATGAATAAAATAAGAAACAGCAAATAAACATGAGATCATTGGTAAGCATCACTATGCAAAGAGAGTTCTAGCTTTATTTATTCCATGAGTATAAATAAATTGATACTGTTCAAAGCCAGACTCAGGTATAATGGATCAATGTGCACATTTTAATGATCAACCAGGGGTTTGTTCCTCTAATTAGGTTTTCTTCCATGTTCAGTTCCTGTATCAGCTTTGTTGATGGCAGAGAAAGGCTGATGCATGGTTGGGAGGTGTGGGGGGAAGAAAGAAAGAAAAGAGGAAGAAAGAGAAGGAAATAATCAGCTACTAAGGCCCTTGACCTGCTTTCATCTGGGAAATGTCTAAAGGAATCTTTTCTTCATGTCACTTAGGAAGAGTATCTGAGAATACATAAAGTCTGCCTTAGGATAAAGCATGTCCTGAAGTCAGATGAGCGAGATCCTCTACTGAAGCCACCTTACTGTAATATATTCATATTCTATGCTTTAGTTGTGCAACTGAATCACTTCAAAGGTGATTGAGGGATACAGGCAAAGAAAGAATTACACTAATGAATGCCTGTGTAACAAAGACTTTAATCAGAATGTTAGTCCCTTCCTGATTAGGGGATAAGAAGGCAAAGATTTGAGGTAAACTGCACACATGAAAGGGAATATCTGTCATTGTTGTCTAATAATATGATCAAAGGAAAAATTAGAAAGAGTGAGCAAAGCTCAAAGGCTCTGTAGAGCCTGCCTGATTTTTACTGCAATCTCCTGCCCTCCTGCTTTCACACGAAAAACAGGTGGAAGAGCAATAATTGATAAGCTTGTTTTTGAAGCACTTATTTAGCAGTGATCAACAGTTTCGTTTTAATTAAACACATGCAAAGTAATGGAAGCAAAGAAAGAGACTTGAATTTTTCAGTCATACTTCCTTACCAAATGCCACTGAATTCTGGGTGAAGGCTTTGTATAGGTGTCTGGTGTTTTGATATTAAAGATAAAATCCAATAAAGTGATGATAATGAAACTACAATATAAGTTGCTTCAGTTTTAAGAAAATGAGAGGAAATTTGTCTTGAAACTTCAGAATAGGAAGTAAGAGAATGAGCAATAACTTGGGCTGCTTGGGGTGTTTGCAGTGACATGTTGTTTGCTATTAACAAAGGCAGTAGGCACAATAGTAAGTAAAATTCTCCAACTTGTAGAAGTTAGTGTTTCTGAGAGATTTACTGGATTTCAGTTGTCTGTGTTAAGATTGGTTTTAAAGATAGATCATTCATATCTGCCACTAATAATTCTTGCTGCATGCATTTCAATTATCTTAGCTAAGTAGACCAAGGTCTGATGTAATATTTTTTCCTTAAATCCTTTTATAAATAGGTAGGAAAAAAAAAACCGCATATGCTGATAAAATAAAGGAATCTCCATGTGCTGATTCACAATTTGAAAGTGATGAATTATAAGTGGAACCTCACCCAAATATGGAAGTGGAGGAAGACAAAAAAAAATGTGAAAATGAAGCTGTTCAACTGACCGCTAAACACAAGAGGAACTTGTAGCCAAGCCTTCAGAATGGGCTTTGGTGGGCTGCTCTAAGCTAAAGAACATTGCTCTTTCTAAGTATACCTCAGTTTGTAATTTTTCTTGTCTTATTTAAAAATAGCTCTTTAGATTAACTGGTCACCTGCCTTTGAGCTACTGAAAAGTAGAGGCCTTTTGAAATGTCAAGTTAATTGGTCAGTGGCATAAGACAAACAGTACTTCTCACTATAACTTCATATTGCTAAGGTACTGCTCATCTAATTACATGCAGATGTATTTGTGCTCAGTGAATCATTAGTCTTCATCAGCATACAAAGGGAAAAAACATCTCTTGACTCTCAGCTGCCACAAATAAGGCACACGGTATTTGCCTGCTGTGTCAGTCAGTACCTGGACTTTACTTTTTTATTTATTTTTCCAAAGCTTTACATGAATTAATGACTTTTTAGTGAAAAGGGAAACTTGCCCTGCATCACTAATATTGAATTTCTTATATATTAGCTGGTACAATTTTGGGAAGTGTTTAAAAATCAAAAATTTTGCAGTGAAAATCTAGCACACAAAAAAGAAAGAAAAAAAAGCAAAAAATCTAAAACACTTTGGAAGACTGTTCCCTCTATGTATTTGCCAGATTTCAGTTCTTTGTTGCACATGGCTTAGGTTGGTAACCTTCTTATTCAATGCTCAGCAACAAGTTTAATGTCTTATTTCCTGCTGTCTTTTGTAAAGGCAAATCTTTCTAAAGGGAAAAGTGCAACTTCCTAGTCAGCTTAATCTCCTCTCCTTTCACATGCTCCTTTGCTGATCCAAGCGTCTGCGACTGAACAAACAACCCCATTATTATATTCTGTTCGGATCAAATATTTCCCTCTGGTTTAGGATTCTTGAGTGGAAAAACATAATAAAGAGGTCACAACAAGTATGAGGAAGAAATTCTTTACTGTAAGAGTGGTGACCATCGCTGGCGGCATTCAAGGCCAGGTTGGACAGAGCCTTGGGTGGCATGGTTTAGTGGGAGGTTGGAACTAGATGATCTTAAGGTCCTTTCCAACCCTAACTATTCTATGACTCTATTCTATGATTCTATAACAAAGTTCTACTTTCTGCCCTGATGTGAAGCCACAGAATCTACATGTAAAACACATGGGTAGGTGTGCTGGGACTATCTCAATTTTTACTAATAGAAAATAGTTTGCTAGAATGGGATGATATGGAAGTATTAAGTTCTTTGAGAGCAGATGGGTTTGCTTAATATTTTAAGGTGATACAGTTCAGGAGCATATCCCATTTCAGATTATCAGATCTGTTGACCTTAATATCTTCTTAAAATGGCTTCCTTTTTCTATCTATGATTTTTGTCCTGAAGAAAAGAGATATTATATGTGCCACGGTGTGTTGAATGTTTCCTTGGTGCTATTCTGTGGTATTTGCAGCCCTGTTTGACATTATCAAATGAATTGACATTTCAAATATTTGCAGTACTCAGCAGGTACTAATTCAGTGAAGGTGAAGCATGGGTTGCTCACATAGTAGCACAGCAAGTGATGTGTGTCTATTTAATCACAGCTCCTGAAATAAGATCAAAAGGCACTGTGTTGTTAAACCCTTAAAGCTGCTGTCACAGCAGAGAGATCAGGAGGGGCCTACTGCAGGACAAAGGGTAAAGAAGAAACTCGGACTTGCTGCAAATGCATCGGTTGAATCTCAGTCTGCTTTGAGCGGGGACGGATAAAGGCGGGCATTCAGGAGAGCAGCTGTGCAGATGAACTGCACCAGTCCGATGTCAAGAGGACCAAGAGGCATTTCTTTAAATGAATTCATCCAATCTATTCTTCCCTAGACAAATTATGTTTTTAACTTCACTTTCAGTATTATTATTATTTAATTTTATTAGTTTTCTCTCTGACGCACTACTTATTCACCTTTCAGCTGGTATGCTACACCATGCTGAGGCTTCCTGCAACCTCAGAGTTCAACCACAGGAGACTCTTGTTTGCCCTGCACTGAGTTATTCCTGGTCGATTTTTCTTTGCCTGCTGAAAGTGTGCATTTATTGCACAGCTGCACTGCACAGTTTCTAGCCAGGAGAGGGCAACAGCATCCACTAACTGCTGGGCAGACGCAGAAGGCGGCTTAGGATGGGTGAGGTAGATGATGGCACAAAGGGAAAGAACTGGTAATGCATTAAATGTTGAAGATGATGCACAGTAAGTGTGACAGCTCTTAGTTCTACTTGAATATTTGGTCAGGGGTCTGCTGCTGCTTGAAGCTGTATCTTGGGTGTTGCTTATTTAATATACTGCCATACATTAATTGCTGTGTTAGTGCCAGCAAAAAGAAGCTCCACTAGACTGAGCCCTTCCCTGAATTGCATTGCTTCAAATGATCATGTTTTTAGCTGGAGTGAGTAGGGATAATGATGCAGAGAATGAAGCAAGGTTTTCTATTTATTTAAAGACAAATTGCCTTGCTTTTAAGATCAAATATTGAAAGCAGACGCTGTCCGTGAAACTCCTATGACTCCACACAGGTTTTTTTTGGCTTAGTACAGCAGTCACTACATGATATTTAATAATCTGTATTACACAGAAGGTCTGAAGAGGTGATCTAATGATCTCTTCTGGCTTTAAAGTCTTGGAATCAGAGTCTAAACTAGACTGCAATGGAACTATTTCTCTCTCTGTGTGTGTGAACTAAACATGCAAAATCCTAGCAGGTTCTAGGCCACATTTCACACCAACAGCATCCCAGTTATTCCTCTGAGAAATTATTCTGAAGTTCAGCCTTGCTGGGCTTTTATATCTTTCTTTCCCTGCACTCCTCCCATGTAAATGTATTCTTGTTACTCAGTTATATTCACCCTTCAGCTGTGAAATGGCAGCCATTGTCAGTTTGTGTGGTTAGGAGTTTCCTGCCTCGGTGATAGCAGAACCCACAAGAAACTTTGAAGAAATTTCTTCTGTTTTCAGTTAATTGTAAGCTACTTCATTATCACTCACCCCCATTCAGAATGCTGAATTCAGAGACCTGGACTTTTTTAATCATTCCAATTGCCAATTATATTAAGGCAAACTCTACTTAAGGCCAGATTGTACCATGGAATATCCAACATCATTTTGTGGAGAAAAATGGAACTACTCACACAGAATCATACCCTGGGCATTTTCTTATCCCAGTAATGTTCAAGAAGTTCACAGAATTTTTACTTTTTTTATTTTTCATAAAACATTGTATCACTAAGAACTTGTTTACTTGAAGTCTTTAGTGCTTTCTGTTTCTTATTCCTGGAGAACATAGGTGCACAGGTAACTAGCTATTATTTTTCATAATTTCTTCTCGGATATTTATGCACCTTTTTTTCCAGTGACAACCACCATCATGCTGTGTGTAGTATTCATTTAGAATAGTAGAATTAAATGAAGCATGTGCTGCAGCACCTGAGAATAATTGAAATGAATTGAATTGAATAAAAACAAATGAAAATAATTGAAATGAGCTGTAAACTCTCATTACTTTCATTAAGGTTTATTTTTCTTAAGCAATTTGATGACAGCCCTCTTAGTTCTTCTTGCTGTGGGCTGACACAAGACATCAGGACAGAACACAATAGAAATGGAAATTGTTAGTGGTGGTTAATAACTGAGGGTGAGCCAGTAAAGGGGCAGGAATTGGAGAGAAGCTGAGGAAGAAATGTTGCTTATGTCTTTCTGAGGGAGGAGTCTAAGCCCTCCACTCTCTGTCTTTGCAGCAGCTGCATTATGAATTAATAAAAAGATACTCCATGAATATGCATATGAAGTCTTTTCATTAATAATTTGTAGGGCCTTTTCATCCATCAAGCAGCTGCAAATTCAGCACTGGAAATTGAGGGTATGCCTGTTTACCCTGATTTTTGAATTACAACTGGAGGCACAAAGTGGAAGGGTAGAGGAAAAGGAGATAAAATGCTTGTCAAGGAAGGGGTGGAGGGAAATGAGACATTCCCACACCTTGTTCAGAAAGTAACTGAGAAAAACTGCTTGAAATAAAAGCATTTTGACAAGTGTAGGCAAAAGGGAGTGGGGAGACAATGCAAAATGCAGTGATGTCTACACTGTTTGTCATGCACTACATCTTTGAGAGGATGTAATGATCAGAGGTGGAAAGTTACTCTGATCCTCCAATAGCAAGAACGTTTTCTACTAGCTGCAACTTGAGAAGCTGTTGAGAATGTGGAAGGACATTCATTTCTTTTTAACAAAGACTACATCAGGTATTCTGTTTTCTAATTATTTTCTTTATTTGTTTGAAGTTAACTTTAAAAAAAAAGAGTGTGAAAAAAGTCCAACTCAGACCAAACAGTCCAAGTATGTCTTCTCTGAAAAATGATTCTGTAAGTAAATCTATGGCTAAGATAATCCATAAATTTAAGATGCAATCATAAAAGCTGCTTAAGGTTATGGATCTTCCTGTGAAACAGTGATCCATTGAAAGATGAATTGGAATTAATATATTGTACAACACATATGTATAATAAACCCTCCAGCATTTCTCAGTTCCCAGAGAATCAGATTAAGGGTGTAGAGGAGTTTAAAAAATGTCATCTTCACCTTCACCTACCATTGCACATCTAGATCTTTTTTTTATGAGATCACTTCCTTCATTTCCTCTCTTTGTAGAGCTTAAGTTGCAGGATGCAATGGCACCCATCCTGACACATTATTCATTGTTTGCTACATAGTACATGTCATGATTAGGGGTTAAATGGCAATGCATATGATGATACAGAGGCTGACATTCTGGTGATGTCAGTGGAGGCTGCACCCCAATCAAAGGACTGAAATTTATGTGTCAAGTGAAGAAATAGGGATTTGAAACAAAATACATAAAGCACAAAAAAGTTTTCAGGTCTATTTCAAAGTCTGTTTTGTAATAGGACAGCTTAGAGTCTTGAATCTGTTTGGGCTTGAAACCAGCATTGTTTTCTACCTATGAAAATAATTAACTATTGAAGCAAGCTGCCTATTGAAACAGGAGTCTTTTCAGTTTTTAAGTACCTGAGAGACTTTCAATACAAATATTCTGAAAGCTGTATTTTGGACTCCATAAATTCTGTCCAACAAAAATGTGCCTGATTGAAAATCAGAGTTAGAACTTAAAGCAAGTTGGATGATCTCATTTATTTAGCTGGCCTTCAAAATTTGAGTCTTCATTAATGTTGCATTACATAATTTTCACATGTAGAATCATAGAATCATAGAATAGTTAGGGTTGGAAAGGACCTTAAGTTCATCTATTACCAACCCCACTGCCATGGGCAGGGATACCTCACACTAAACCATGCCACCCAAGGCTATGTCCAACCTGGCCTTGAACATCGCCAGCAATGGAGCATTCACAACTTCCCTGGCCAACCCATTCCAGTGCCTCACCATCCTTACAGTAAAGAATTTCTTCCTCATATCCAATCTAAACTTCCCCTGGTTAGGTTTGAACACGTTACTCCTTTTCCTCTCACTACAGTCCCTAATGAAGAGTCCCTTTCCAGCATCCCTATAGGCCTCCTTCAGATACTGGAAGGCTGCTATGAGGTCTCCATGCAGCCTTCTCCTCTTCAGGCTGAACACCCCCAACATTCTCATCCTATCTTCATACGGGAGGTGCTCCAGTCCTATGATCATCCTTGTGGCACTCTTTTGTACTTGCACTTGAAAAAAATTCTGGAAGAGAATACTAGTTTAAATACAAATTGCCTGCCTCCCCTTATTGTTACTATGATGATGGTGGAGAAATGGTAGCCATTCAATGATTTTATATGACAATTACATGTCTATTTTGGACAAGTGAGCCTTTGGATGTGTTTAAGAACTGCAGTCCACTAAATTGTCTCAATATTGATGAAACTAATTCTAAATTTTCCTTTTCTAGAATTTATTCTTTTAAAAATGTTCACAGTTTTGGGATATATGTAAGGATAATGAAGCCTCTGCATCATACAAAAAATGTTCTATTTTGAAGTGGAACATTTATGTATTTTAATGGTAGGGAGAGATATGAAACAATCCGTATTTTCTTTATTTAAGATACATAATATAATTTAAATGTTTTTATTAAATCTCTTTTTTACCTGTGCATTGGAAAACACCTTTTCACTTTGCTATGCACTAGAACTATATGCAGATTGAAAAACAAAAGAATTTGGCCCCTTTAGCAAACAGTTTCACCTCTGCCCTGTTCTGTGGTTTTGTTGGCTAAACTGTCCTTTATGTTCCCAGCTTGAAGTAAGCAACCAAAACAGAAAAGTGAGAGTGTGAGCTCTTTGCTACTGCTTCATTTTCTGTTTCTATGGAAATGGATCTGGGAAACATAAAAAGCAAACCAAGTACCTTAATGATTTAAAAATCTCACTTCGATTATTTCTTCACTGTTATTTTCCAAACAAAGGCAAGCAGCTGCAAGTAGAACTCATTGCCAGGTGGAGAAGTGAATGTGACATTTCCTTTGTAAGCCATTACAATAAAAAAGTAGGTTTCCTCACAGAACTTCAACCCACCTCTCCCCGTCATGGCTGCAGCAACTCCACAGGCTTGGGCAACTTGTTGTAGTTCATCCTGACTTTTTTCCGCTGTCCTGTTCAGAACAACACAACCCGAAAATTCACTGCCTTGGGGGATTATAGCATTTCCAGAGGGAAACTGATTCCACACACTTACATCAATATTGACAATTTTCCAATTGAATTAATACAAAAGTTTCCAAAGTGTCTTTGGTCAATGACCCCTTTCTGAGGCTTTCCCAAGCTTTCCTGATCTCTCAGGTGGTCGCCTGAGAAACATTTCATTTTTTTTTGCGTACATTTGAATATATGCTTAATTTAATTAAATTAATTATTCATTATAATAATTCATTAATTAATGAATAATATGCTATAATTTGAAAATGTATTAACTACAAAAACACAGTATATCTTACCAATATATTTGATAAGTTGAGGGCAATTGACTGTGCTTGTGCATTTTCAATTTACAGCTGACTAGTAAAGTCAGCACCATAATTTTTCTTTTCATTGTCACCCTTTGCAGAAATATCTGTCAAAGACTTTTTTTCTTCCTGAAGGACAACTCTCCTGAGAAAGTCCATAGCACAATCATCATTTTCCAGGAGGAAGAGCTGGAGCAGAATACTACTATACTATCTTAGACATGTGAAGCTGCTGGGGGCTAATTCGCTCCACTAAATGGCCTTACATGGTTCAGTACCAATCTGCTGCAGGAACCACTGGCATAGACAATTGTTCTTTGGCTTTTAACCTCCAGGTAATAGAGATTAAGTGCTACTTGGATGGAGACAATATTTTCTAACATAGTGTTGCTAATAACTCCACTGTATTACATCATCAAAAAAAAATGGAGTTTGCAATAGGAAACTACTGCTTCTTTTTCCCTATGTTATAAGCTCCATTTTCCTCTGGAAGTAATTTATTTAAATACAGTGTCCACAAGTTTGTATGTTTTTATGCGGTTTGTGATGACACATATAAAGTAAGATCGCTTAATACCCATGAAACAGCACTGTTATTACCAACCCCATTTAAATTACCATCCAGAAATTTTATGAAGGCCAGATAGATGGCAAAGGAGTTAATTTTTTATTTTTTTATTTTTTTTTACTATAAAATTCACATCTGATAAATGACTCATTACTTGCAATTGGGTTTTTTTATCAGGTAAATTATAGCTTATTTATAATGTAAACCCTTCTTGCTCTTATTAATTGAGTTTTCTACTAAAGCATATATTGTTTTTCTTTAGCATATACTTAACATTTTCTCTTTTTGATGAATGTATTCTTTTCTGTAGTCCTGGATAGTTTTTACTTTGTCAAATAGCAGAGGACAGCATTGCTCTCTTTCCATGATTTCTGTTGTCCTCAGCACTCCAACAGAAGGATCCTTTCTATGAGGGACAAATGAATTTACTTTTTCAGTGTGATACGTCTTTGCCTCTCATATGAGAAAGGTGGCCAAATACTTTTTCCTCATCTGGTGTAGGCTGAAATCTGTGCACTCCATCCGAAACTGCTGATGATGTCATCATGTTACACAGTCAGAACAGACTTCAAGAGCCACAGTAGTTTATCTGGGATCCGCGATGTACGTTTTTTGCTCACAATTTTTTAGGTTACATGCAACCCACTAGACCGAGAGAGCCCATACCTGACTGTGTAGTCTCATGCTGCGGTACAGTGCATCCGGTTACTTCATACAGGATGTTTTGCAGCACCTGAGATGGATTGTTCTGTGACATGTCACCAATAATGGGCCAGGGCCACATAGCTGCTGCCTTACATACTGTAGGACTTCCACCTAGACTGGCTCTGTTGGACAAATCTGCCTGCATTGGAATCACCCTCAGCTTCCACGGATCAGCAGGGGACACAATTGCATTCATTTTCCAAGAGATGAACACCCTTGTAAATGTCTTCAACACCTATAGCAGCGATACTTAGAGGCAACTATTTGCTGTAGGGAGGAAAAAAACTCTGTATGCTTAATGAGCTGCTCGCTAGCTCTAATTAATAAAAACTTAGATTGCCTTAGTTACAATTATATGTCCCAAACTGGGTATTTGATAAACCAAAAGAGCTGTTATTTCTGAATGGGCAAAAAACAACATCACTAATCAACCTGGATGACCTAGAGAGCCTGGAGGAAAATGTAGCAAAAAATATAAATCGATAGTGTAAACTAGGTATGATGAGCCTATGAAACAATTACTTGGCCTTGGCTGTGACCTAGATGCTGTTTCTCAGGGTGGAAATTTAATGTCTTAAATGGAAGGAAAAAAGTATACTACTACTAAACTTGAATATTTAGTAGTAACCAGTGACTTCTAAACAACAGGCTCAAACTATAGGTTCACACATGAGCTAAACACAGACCTTATGCAGCATAAGATTTTCTGAGTGCATTCAAGTTGCTGCATTGGTGAGGGGTTGACTCAATATTGCAGTCTGGACAGAGGGATCTTGTGTGAAGTGCAAGCACCAGTAATTACAATAACATTTGACCCCACTAATCGTATGTCGATATCACATCTGAAGGAAATTAAGGAGAATCTTAATAATTGTAGAAAAGGACCAGAAGAAATGAAGGGCCATAAAAATGCACATAGTATACCAAATAAGGAAAAAAAGTTCCTTTAACTCCTTTGACATACTCACACATTAGAAATTACGGAAATTTAATGCTCAGGTTTGAAACAAAAATAGCAGATATTTGACAGAGTAATCACAATGCATTTGTGGATCAGAAACAGAAATGGCAAAGACAAATATTTATGCTCAAATAGAATAAAATTTTCTACTTTGACATCAGATTCCAGATAAGATTTATCTCATTTGGAATTATAGCAATGATTTTAGTGTTGGCAAAGCATGAAAGATACATAGTACTAGTTAGCACTTGTTATTTCACATATTTGCTGTATTTTACTGGCAAAAAAACCCTTTCTTTCCAATTTCACCCTGACATAGCCATGGATTTTCATGAAGAAAAACAATAGGAAAAGCTAGCCCATTAACCTAGGTTGTAATGATCTGAGATGACCATGAGGGCATGAGGTTTCAGATGCAAACTGAAATATTCAAAAAAAAAAATGAACTTGGAAGTGACTTCAAGGTCAAATGTTATTTTCAGAAATTTCCTATATAAGTAGCATGAGTTTTACAAAAAAATTGATAGCAGATGAATGAGAAGCGTCTGCATCTTTCCTGACAGTGGGCTTTGAGTTTTTAACTCATATTATAGCTTTTTAATTTCTCTCATGATTTTCTGTAAGATTGCTTTAGACATTAAATTCCAACCTGTGTGCACAGATCTTGATATTTCAACATATATATAACCATTTGACTCTTTAAATAATAACAATAAGAAAGATCATTCTTATCAATGAATATTGCAAACCTCAAGGAGCAGGATGGATGATTCTAAGGTCAGAGAAGAGTGGAAATGGCAAACAGATGTATGAGCCATCATTTTAATTTTTTAACTCACTGATTACTATCTCTCAGGAGAAATGAAGCGCTCTACAGAAAGAGAAAAAAAGCATTCAGAATAAGTTCATTATCCTCTCTTTACAGCTCACTTCTCTCCTCCTCCCCCAATATACTGCAATATTTCATTGAGCAGAGAATATAAAATTTACCCTTGACTTTTTTATAATTTCTAATGATTTAAGTCCATATTCATTAATTTTTTTTTTTTTTTTTTTTTGTACATGTGGTATTTTCCCCAAATCCCAATAGTAAAAAAAGTTAATTGTTTTCCCTACATTTTCTTCTGTTGTTTCACCTTTTTTTCCCTTCTGCTGCTAGGGATCTCCCATTATTCCAGTCTTGTAAGCAGTTACTTACTATGTGCAAAGAAAGATCTTTAGAAAGCTAATATATAATGGAAAAAAGTAGATGAAGCTGTTGTGTACTCCCTATGGGAGAACAGATTTCTCTTACATTACACAGAAAATTATGGTTCCTACATTCAATAGTAAAGTAATAATGTTTTATTTTGTCAAGTAGAACACTTAGCTTTAAACATTTGCTTTGTCAAATGAGCAAAGAACTTTTAATGGCCTACTGAGCGCAGAAAATTATCTACATCTTTTCTTAAGTTTTGGTAATATGCCTGAGGATAGAAGATAGAAAGAGGGCAAAATTTCTGCCCTATGACCCAAATGAGACAGGTACATGATAATATAAACTATCTTACAAATAAAAAATAGTTTTTCAGGATAGAAATGTATAGAATGTGTAAGCAACCTGACAGGTAAAGAGATATGAATCTTTAATTCATACATGAAAATTAACATTTCACAGCCCTAGATCCTTTCCATTCACTAGTGTATATCACTCCTTACAGTAGAGAAAGGCTGTTTCTTATGACAATATGATTCATTTTATCCACACTGACTTTATTCTTGATTAACATTTTCTGTAATATCAATAATAATTAACATTTTCAGTTAATATCAAGTACACATATTGTCTACAAATAAAAAAATCCCCCAAAAAACAAATGTGCAAACAGGGAAGTACTGACATATAAGGGTGTGTTTACATGCCTGGCAATTATGGACTTATTATAATTTTAAGAATGATCACTTAATTTCATTTTCGCTATTTTTCTTTATTCACTTGATCCTACAGTTCTCTCCAAATGATTTCTTTGTATTTAGGGCAGTTAGAGAGAAAAAAATATTCTCTGCATTATTTCTAATATACACTGTGCACCTAGTTATCAGAATCTTCCAGTCAGTCCCCTGTGCTGGAGAGAAAATTCAACACTAGAGACGCAGATTTCGGTTTCAGTCCTTTTTGGGGTAAAGTTCTCAGAAACGATTTAAAAAGATCAAGTACTTCAAAACACAGTTGTTGTGCATGATTTTTGCTATTAAGTTGATTTTACAACACTGTATTTTTCCCAACTCCTTTCAGAAAAAGGGGTGTCAGAACAGCATGTCAATGAGCCTCGTAAAAGGCTTTGCTGCATGTACTATTCAGTGTCCCTGGGTAGGTCTGGTCTCTTTGAAGTGTCTTTGTGGAAAGGGAGAGAGAACAGTCTTCAAATCAAGAAACAACATGGATAAAGAATGCCTTTCTGTGTCTAAGTAATCCCATGTCAGAGGTAGCAAAGAGGAGGCAATCAGAGCATCAGGAAGCGAAGAGTCAATTCCAGATTACTTTACTGCATGATGTCTTACTGTAAACTGTACATAGTTCCATTCCCTCAGAAGTACGTATTCCAACACAAAGGACACTTTCTTCCACAGAAATGTTTGATTGCCCATTAGTATTAGTGCTTTAAGCTGACCCATCCATGCTTGATGTTTCTTTCTCAGGCCCTAGCCATTCCTCCTTCTAAGAAGTCAAAAATTGCTGCACTCACTTTAAAAGGAGTTAATTGCATTATAACAGTTTGTTAAATAATTGGAGCATTCTCTTATGTACATGACTTCTTGAAATGGTTTATGAAAGAGTTGTTATCTAGAACAACAGAGAATGTATTTATCTTTTTTTAATGTCTTTTTTTAAAGGTGTGTACATTTTGCTATAAAATGCTTAGTATGCAGAAATGCAGCCATTTTGAATAAAAAGTAAAAAACTCTTTTAATAGTAAATGTATTCGCAAGGAACCTATGACCTACCATTACAAATGTATAAATATAAATAGTGATTTTGTTGGAAAGGAGAAACAATATGACCTTTCACTACATGCATAGTCCAAATCCTCTGGTATTTAGAAAACAACAGTTAGCTTTTATTATGGCTTTTTATTTACCTTTTTTCTTCTTGGACCTTAAACTAAGACAAAGAGCCAAACCACTCTATGACAAGAAAAAATGTTCTCAATGTCTACTTGAAAAAAGGTGAAAAAAAAATTTGGGGGACTATCAAATGAATCTTTATTCCTCCACAAAGTGTGATTAAAACAGCCAATATTTTTACTTTCAGCCTAAAAGAAAAATCTGCTTTGTAAAACCCTCAACAATCCCTTAAATTCTGTAGGCGTCTTTCACAGATCTTAGATTAATTTTTAAGGCTTTTACAGATATTATTTCATTGATAATATTTTATTATAAGGACACCATTTTTGTTTTTAAATTATTAGATTTGGACAAAAAAATATTGTTAAAGCTGTTTCTTATAGCATGTCATTGCAAATCTTCCTAAGGTTGCATTGTCTAGCTCCAACCCCCCTGTTACTGGCAGCGACACCTTCCTCTAAACCAGGTTGCTCTAAGCCCCATCCAACCTGACTTGGGCTGACAGGAACCTTATAAATTTCAGCGAGGGGAAGTGAAAGGTTCTGCACATGGAAGAAATAATCTGATACATCAGTATGGACTGGGGGATGACTGTCTTCAAAGAAAAGGCCTTAGGGTGCTACTGGACATGAAGTCGGACATAAGCTAGCAATGTGCCCTCTAAGAAAGAATGCAAACAGCCTTCTGGGCTGCATTAGTAGTAGCATTGCCAGCAGGCTGAGGAAGGTCACCCTTCCCTGGGAACAAACTGCCCAGAATGCTTATGGAGTATTTATCCTTGGTGATATTCAAAGCACAGCTGGACAGCTCCTTTAACAACTTGCTGTAACTGATCCTGTCTGGGCACGACGCTTGGACTAGATGATCCTCAGAAGGACCTTCCCACCTTAACATCTCTCTGTGCCTCTGTTTTTTTGATTCCTGTCAATAGTTTCCTTTAAAAGCAAAGCTGGATGAAAGCACACAAAGGGGCAGGAGGAAAGATGAAATGGCTCACTCTCTCTCTTTAATCTTAAAGCTGTTTTGTTGTACCAATGGAATGCAGACTAATAGGCACAGAATGAGTAAATAAAGGAAACTCGGACTGTGGTGGCTGTGATCTAGTAAAGGTGCCCATCAAGGACACTGTGGGTTTGCTCTCAGAAAGAAGCTTAGAAAGATATAGTACTCAATTTGTTGTATATTTCCCTTGACACAGTTTAATGGTACATGACAGAAATCTCATAATGAGGAGGAAGAACTACACAGGCACTCTAAAATCAGGAAACAGAAAAAGGAGCAATGTCAGAAGTACAACATGCAGAATCACTTTGCAATCATAGAATCATAGAATGGTTAGGGTTGGAAAGGACTTTAAGATCATCTAGTTTCAACCCCATTGCCATGGACAGGGACACCTCACACTAAACCATGCCACAAAGGGCTATGTCCAACCTGGCCTTGAACACCGCCAGAGATGGGGCATTTACAACTTCATTGGCCAACCCATACCAGTGCCTCACCACCCTTACAGTAAAAAATTCATCCTCATATCCAATTTAAACTTCCTGTTTAAGTTTCAACCCATTACTCCTTGTCCTCTCACTACAGTCCCTAATGAAGAGTCCCTCCCCAGCATCCCTATAGGCCCCCTTCAGATATTGGAAGGCTGCTGAGGTCTCCAAGAAGCCTTCTCTTCTCCAGGCTCAACAGCCCCAACTTTCTCAGCCTGTCTTCATGAAGGAGGTACTCCAGCCCCCTGATTAACCCCGTGGCCCTCCTTTGGACTTGTTCCAACAGTTCCATGTCCTTTTTATGTTGAGGACACCAGAACTGCACACAATACAGATGCAGCCCAGGATACAGTTGCCTTTCCAGGCTGCGAGTGCACACTGCAGGCTCATGTTCATTTTTCCATTGACCAGCACCTCCAAGTCCTTCTCCACAGGTCTGCTCTCAATCCCTTCTCTGCCCAACCTGTAGCTGTGCCTGGGACTGCTCCGACCCAGGTGTAGGACCTTGCACTTGTCATGGTTAAACCTCATCAGGTTGGCATCAGCCCACCTCACAAGTGTGTCAAGGTCCCTCTGAATGGCATTCCTTCCCTCCAGTGTATCAACTGAACCAGCTTGGTGTCATAGGCAAACTTCCTGAGGGCACACTCAATTCCACTGTCCATGTCACCAACAAAGATATTGAACAAGACCAATCTCAACACTGATCTCTGAGGGACACCACTCGTTACTGGTCTCCAGCTGGACATTGAGCCATTGAGCACAGCTCTTTTTCTGTGGCCATCCAGACAGTTCTTTATCCACCAAGTGGTCCACCTATCAAATTGATGCATCTCCAACTTAGAGACAAGGATGTCATGTGAGACAGTGTCAAATGCTTTGCACAAGTCCAGGTAGATGACATCAACT
>JAOEHY010040750.1:47694-75537 GCA_025447955.1 Psilopsiagon aurifrons
AGTTGTAGGTTTTGGTTTTGGTTATTTTTCAAAAAAGATAGTTGTGCAAGTTCTCTGTACAAGAGAAAAATTATTTGTTACCTTTTTAGGTCTTCCCTCATTTTTATTTCATTTCTTCTAGTCTATTTACTAAGTTTCACCATCCCTCTCTAAAACACTTGAAGATTCATCTATCTTCTTAAGTTTCCTCATAAGTTATTGTCTGTTTAGATGAACTAGGTAGGATGCAGAAACAGCACAGTTGTCAGTATACAAAGACAAATAATGAACATAATTCAAATATCAGACAATGAGTGAATTCTGAATATAAAATTTGCTAAATAATAAGCCTGATTATTCAAGCTAATAATGGGAAAGCTGTGATTCTGGAAAAGAACCTAAATGACCTGAGTATATTGTTTGCTCGCTGAATTAGTTGCTCAGCATCAGTTACAAAGGCATGCAGATGGCCTCTCTTGCTGTAGCCAGGATGGTTGTTTGTGAGATACATGGCTATTCCAACAGCATTGAAGCCATAGTTTTGCTTCAGGGAATATATAACATATTCAGTATGCATTCTTAAAATGTATTAATATTAATCACACTTATGGGTACCTGGCTGGAAAAGGAGGTTCATCCCGTTGTTAAGGACCCCTCAATATATTCTAGAATATGTATTCAGAGTGGCTCCACTTATATGGCAGAGATGCCCCAAGACATGCAGGCAGGCTTTTGAATACTGTATCATCTGATTAATATTTAAGATCTAAAGAAAATGGATAAGGCAATAGAAAAAAAGTAAAATCAAATATAGGGAAGCATTTCCTTCCCTGGAAGGTTTTTGACCAATGGATCTCTGAGCTCTTTCTTACCAAATGTGAATTTATCTTTTAAGGTAGTTTTGCAGCAAGCATTAAACTCTGTGAGATGTGCAGCTGTTGGGGATATTTAAAATTCATCAAATTTTGTTTGCCATTTCTAAACAGATTTCATAGTTTTCCTCATTTAAAGAGACTTAACATGATATTTCAAGGGATATCATTTGCAGTAGTACTTTAAATGGTCATGCTAAATGATATTTATCATTTCATTTAATTGAAAAAATCTTCATGCAATTAGAAATACAATATGAAGTTGTGTGATTTAGGTAGAATAAAAACAAACCTTAAGTGTACAGTTCAATCCTCTTGAAATCCAGTCTATTTGTTCAGTTTCATGATGCATACTTTAGGGTAGGCTATGAAATTTAAGGACCCAATTGATCAATTAGAGATTATCCAAAATGTTTTACAATGACCTTTCCTTGAGAAATTTCAGCTCATGGATGCAAACACCCACAAAAGTTCGTAAAAGTCCAGATAGCTGTATTGAGATCCAAGTCTATATAAGAAAATATTGATGCACTCATATTTCATTGCATTCTTGCAATATATACAAAAGATGAAATTGCTTCTACAAATAATTTATTTTTGACTTTCCTGCACAAGTATGTGGAACAGTACCAGTAAATGTTCTTCATATGAATGCATGTTTAAAGTGTTTTCTCCATCTGTTAGGAAGTGAATAGTGGCAAAAGTTCTTCAAGACAAATTAGCTGAGATACTCAGAAGCCCCCAAAGAATGCTGGGGAAAGAATTTGTAACTTAATATCTTCTATAGTTGCTCCTTATTTTTCTGGTTATTTGCTTTCTGGAAATATATTTCAATGCTCCTTGAATAGATTCCTTATTCACAGTTATATCCTATTTTAAAGACGTTTTAGTTTTCTCTATATGAACAGTTTTCTTGTAAGTATTGGAAGTTCTCTATGTTTTCAATGCAGGATAGTCTACAAACTATGTTGGTAGGGCAAATTCTTTGGGGCAGTGTCTTCCTTCATAATGGGTTTCTGTAGTGCTGTTACCATAACGAGGCTACAAGCTGGAGGAACTGTAGTAATAAATCATCCTTGCTCGCACAGTAACCTTGATAGGTGGGGTGAATCACCCCCTGGAGATGCTTGACTCTCCTCATTAGGTGAGAGCTAAAGGAGAGGTGACAGCGTGGACTAGAGAGCTAACTTTCAGAATGTTAATGTCATACGATGAATTTAAGAAAAATAGCTTTAAATTTAAAGTAAGAGTGGAATCTTTTCATTTTCTTTGTCATTAGCTATCTATCTGGAGAATTATTTTCTTCTCTCAATAGTATTCATTTACTCTGTAGAAAGTACTCTTAATTAGCTCAGAATTACCTTAAATTAATAAAAAAATTAAAATGTGCATTGTGGTCAGAAAGTTTCAATTTATCTTAATGTGTAAAATATTTACATATGAACTCATAATCCATCTGACCCCAAATCAGTATTTCACTGCCAAACAGAAGAGAAATGCAGCTCACAGAGGCAGTTCATCCCAATGTGAGCTGAATGGAATGTATTTCTTACATGTGTTATTTGCGTGATTTGAAAACGTGTGTTCTGAACCCCCCCTCCATCACAGTAAATCAGCTTAGCTAACCTCTCTCAATTCCAAATTATAAACAGAACCTAAGTCTAATAAGACATTATTTAAAACAAAATAATTGTTTCACACTAAGCACATAAATCTCAGATGTTTGCATTTTTATGATATTTGTCGAATGTGAAACCCAAAGTGGAGACTTTGAGAAGGATGACATAAGTATTTCCACGCATTCCTTTCTGCATGTACAGTTCAAAGAGTTTTGTACTATGACACTTGGCAACCTCTTTTTCTAGGAACTGCTCTTTTGAGTAGTTGCTTTGCAGAATGGCAATATTCACACAGACTTTTCTTAGGAAAAAACATACGTGAGTCCTTGGAAAAACATAGGAAATAGTTGAGTGAAGGTACAGGTTGGGCAGAGAAGAGACTGAGAGCAGCCCTGTGGGGAAGGAATTGGGGATGTTGGTCTATGAGAAAATGAACAAGAGCCTGCAGTGTGCGCTTGCAGTCAAGAAAGCCAACCGTATTCTGGACTGCATCAAAAGGAGTCGAAGGAGGTGATCCTGCCCCTCTACTCTGCTCTTGTGAGACCTCACTTGCAGTATTGTGTGCAGTTCTGGTGTCCTCAAAATAGAAAGGACATGGAACTGTTAGAACAAGTCCAGAGGAGGGCCATGAGGATGATCAGGGGACTGGAGCACCTCCCGTATGAAGATAGGCTGAGAAAGTTGGGGCTGTTCAGTCTGGAAAGAGAAGGCTGTGTGGAGACCTCATAGCAGCCTTCCAGTATCTGAAGGGGGCCTACAGGGATTCTGGGAAGGGACTCTTCATTAGGGACTGTAGTGATAGGACAAGGGGTAACGGGCTCAAACTTAAACAGGGGAAGTTTAGACTGGATATGAGGATGAAATTTTTTACTGTAAGGGTGGTGAGGCACTGGAATGGGTTGGCCAATGAAGTTGTGAATGCCCCATCTCTGGCGGTGTTCAAGGCCAGGTTAGACATAGCCTTGGGTGGCATGGTTTAGTGTGAGGTGTCCTTGCCCATGGCAGGAGGGTTGGAAATAGACGATCCTAAGGTCCTTTCCAACCCTAACTATTCCATGATTCTATGATTATACGAAATAGCTGCAGTAAGCACCATTTCATTAAAGAGATAGTGACTGACATACGTATTTTTCATGTGGTTGCCTAGGCCATTAGTTTGCAACTATGAAAGACATTTGGTAAAATAATCCTTTTGCAAAAGATGAACACATGAATTAGCAAGGGATAACACGTTCAATGCAAATATAAACAAATCCTGTTTCTTCCTTTAGCCCGATTTTTTCTTCTTGCCTTTTGGCCTACACAGAACCCTTCTGGTTGGATGCAAAATCGTTTCCTCAAGCCAAGACTCTCAGCAGAGAGATGCCCTTGAAGGGTGATTTCAATGGACATAATACAGTACACTCTGTATTGTATTATTCAAATACTTATTGAAATACATTGTCATCTGCACAGCCAAATCCTTAAAGCAGTTCTCTAACCAGTGGAAAGGGAAGTAAAACTACCTATCAGAAAATAGCGTGTGTAAGAGTATTGCTGAATAGATCTGAACTGGCCCCGGGATAGTGGTCCATTTAGGATTTAATGTATTGAGCCTACTGTTATCCTGAGATCTCACAGCTTCTGGGCTCAGCACCCAACGTCTTTTACGTGCATATACACCGTCCACTAAGTCTTCAGTGGAAAGTAGAAGATAAAACCTTCAAGTAACAAAAAAACCCCAAAGTCTTAGTCTGTTTTAAATGTCTTAAGAATAGGCATTTTTTCATATAAGATCATCCTTCCTGCAGTAGAAAAGAAAACAGATTTTTAAGAATTATTCCAACATTGACTTTAGCAGGTGTGTCCCAAATTCTTGTACGATTGAAGATATTCCCTGAGCTGCATGCTAATAGGATATGAGATTGAGGCCATGCAGGTATAAGTATTCAGCTAATATGAGTTTTAACACTTCAAACACCAAAAGCACTAAAGAAGTTATTTGTATATTAGCACAGTTCCACTGAAGGCACTGGAAAGATGCTGAGTTACATCACTCCAGGTTACTGGAAAAGACTATTGTTATTGCAATTCCTATATAAGGGGAATTTGTCTCAACTGTAAAGTATGGTTGTGATGATTCAAACATCTATTTTTAATAAATGTACATTTTTTCTTAATGCTTTTAGAGAAAGGAGACAAAAATATGTGCCTATTACAGCAGGAAAGAAGCTGGCTAGAGAGCACAGTTGTGACACAAAATTCAGTGCTGATCGCATATTACAGCAACTTAATGTACTTCTTTTATTGCTTTGATTGTTCTAAATACAACATAGTTTAGGTAGTTCTCTGAGATTTAGATTATAAAAAAGCATAATCTTACCATTTAAGGATATTACATTTGCAAATAGATACATTTTATGCCTCCTTAACATCTTTAAACCTTTCATTTTCTTTCCAGCTGTAAATATTCTATAAAGGCAAAAGAATATAATGTAAACTCAAATTCTCTAACCCAACCTTTTTTACAAGCAATACTTTCTTTTAATGGTACATTTAGCTAATACTGTATTACAGATGAGGTCCAACAGATATGACATCCAATATGACATCTGCATTAATATCAAATGAATCCTTTGTGATCAATGTTGTTATCATGAAAACTAAACAAATTAATTAAAGAAATCACTTAAAGTGTTTCTTCTTTCATGCAGTTTTTTAATCCTATTTCGGTATTAATTTTTCTTCTTGGATTCAGAAGATCCATTTGTTTCCATTTAATTGCACTCCTTGAAGAGTACAGAGTGTGTGTGCACTCTACTCCAATACAGAGCACAGTGAACTGCAGTGTACTCTGATAATGCAGAACACATTACGTGATGGTCATCAAAAATCAGAAGTTACCCATTAATTAGCCACTATTAGAAAGAGTGAAGCACAGAAAAAATGGAAATAGATACTTTTCAAAACTGGAAATTGGTATTCATTATAATCAAAATTAACACCTAATAGCCAAAGACAATTAATTGATATACAGCATTTTTAATGATATGACTTGGCTTGTTCCTAGATCTTGGAACAGATAGACTATCTTACTATGGCAACAGCTGCAGGACATATCGCTTTATCTCTGAAATCAAAACTTTTCAAACTGGGGTAATATTTATTATATCTTGGGGCTTAAGGCCACACATCAGAGAAGCAGAAGTAATCTGTAAAGCGCTATGAAGATGACCATGTCTCTGAGATCACCTAGCATGGCTTTGACATTGTTAATTTACAGACTTAAGGTAATGCAAGTCACCAAAATACAGTGAACAACAGCAACAATATCAACCACTGGCTGAAAGTTGCAGATCCACCATAGGTGCTACACAGATGCTACAGAGCTACACAGCTGATTTAGAGAATAAGAAATGTCCATTGATCTAAAAATGTGCATAGTTCTGTAAATTTTGCCCAACATAAAAACCTTGTCTTTGAGAGATAAGGTTAACTAATGTGACTTGCAACCAAAGTAATTTTTATGTTATTTTATTAACCTGTTGTGATTGTTATTTCAGACAGCCAAAGAGCAAGTACTGAATTCCATATCAGTCATCAAGGTATCAGCACGTGATTTTCCATTGGAATGAAAATTAAAAGTATTTTTTGTTATTGCTGGGCACTTGGTTTGAGCTTTTCCTTTTTTTACCCTATTTAAAAAAGGAATGATTAAATGGGAAACTTCTGAAATAAATTCACATCTCTTCATAGGAGAAAGCTATTAGATCGCAGCTTCTCTAATTTCAGGAGTATATTTTTTTATCAGTGGAGGCACTGGCTTGAGTGTTGAAGTTGTTACTACACCTCAAAGCATTTTGAGATCAGATTCGCCTAATTCAATAGTAAGAGCATTAAATATATATGTACCTCAGGTCAGTATGTATCATCAGGTATGGAACCTGTGAAAGAAATAGTATAGGATCAAATCCTTTGGAGGGAGGTTTCAATAAAACTTGAAGACTCTTTGCGAAGCATTTCGGCATTAACTATTAGCAGCACATCAGCAAAAAGTTTATTTCAGATGTGAAGTGTTTCAGCACTGACTTATTTCAATCAAAATTGAAATATTGCTGAAGTTTCAGGCAAATTTAATTTTTATGTAATATTTGCATTTGATTTTCATAAAAGAGAATATAAAATAGCAGATCAATAAAAAGCATGACAGTGAGAAAAGGGTAATCAGGAGATCACTGTCATACAGGTGCAGTCTTTGATAAATAAGTATAAATATTATTGCTTTAATGAAGTTATGATATTCCATGCTTTAAGACAGGCTAGTCTGAAACACCTTTTCTTTTTCTCTTACCAGACTGCCCATGACACCAGTGTGTCTAACATTTCCACTTGTGATAAAATAGTATTATAAATTACAATGAACCCAAAAAAAAATCTCTGTAAAGTACACTAATATATTTCTAGCATAACCAGGCGATCTATCTTATTAAATTCTTTTAGGGATACATCTAAACCCAACTCTTATGAGTCAGAACAGTGAGTGTCATTCCAGGGTTTCCTAAACCCACCTAACTAAACTTTTTTTCTGCGAGGAAAATATACTTATTTAGTTCATTTCTCCAGCAGAATTTTCTTGAACACCTCTATTACTTCAGATGTCCAAGAATGCTGAAATAACCCAAAGGCTCCTGAAGTTGCCCATTACTGAGTCATTCCTTGAAGGAATAGTAACTTCATAATAGATCATAGCTTAAACTCAATTTTCCACAACATGATAGTTTATAAAATTCTGGTATGTGCTATAACATTTGTTGTTGATTCACACTTAGCCTTAGGCAGAAAGTCTGCTGCCTTAGAGGGGAAAATTATATTTCCTTGTATGAGAAGAGTAGATGACAACTGTAAAAGCAGGCACTAGCACTTTGATTTCAAGAATATTATTTGCTGCTATCTGAATATTCTGCAGATCATGAATCTGCTGGACTATTAGGTAACTTAATATTCTATGGTACATCCATACAGAGCAGTAACATCTCCATTCTATTTGCTGCAGTATGCGCATAAGCAACAAATACTGGATTACATGCTGGTCTCATACATACCAATATAATTCCAGAATAACAGTTCAAATCAGTGAAGCGATTTCCCTGAAATTAATCAGGTTGGACCCATTTGTGAGGGCAGAGAATTTAGCTCTACCATGGCCTTTTCCAGTGTCCTTTCAGCTCCAGAAATCTGTTACTGATTATGTGCAGTGAAAGAGGACATAAAAGGAAAGCACTATCATGGTGTTAAGCCTTAAATAAGCCTGAAGAGTGGTTAAGGTTACATTGACTTTATTGAGTACACAGAAAAAAGGGGCCTAGGAAACTATCAATACTTTTTGTATGCATGCTTCTGTGTGAGAAATAATGTGGTATGGAAATGTTCAAGCTTGTTTCAATCATCTTGTCTTCTTTTCAGGTTGAGAAATGTAGGGTCTAAGATGTACGTCGACATGTTCTAAAACAGGTGATATGAATCTCATTCTAAGATTTCAGCTAAAATATTAATGTCTGAAACAATGAAGACTGATTGCACGAATTTGTGCTAAGAAAAATTCAATCTCCAGAGAAGGATTCATCCTGTGTTAGTGTGAGGAAGTCTCTTCACATGTTGCAGCATATCAGAGATGTGCCAGAGGGCTGGCAGATATGATCAGGGACCTATGAGAGACTCATGCTGCTGTAAAGAATCAGCTGAGAAGGAAGGAAAGTATTCCAGGGCATTTAACCTGCTATTAATTGTTTCAATATGGGCAATTGAAACCCTACCTCTTGACTGAGTTTTATACATTTGATATTTTTTGCACAAAGGTAATTTTGATTTGATTTTTGACATGGTAGTGTTCAGAGAAAGTTTAGCTTTACTGAAATCAGCTTTTTTTTTTGACAAGTTAATATTCTTGAGTGACTACTTCTAAAGCGTAAAATAGGGTGATATTACAATGTTTTCTAAGTAGCTATAAGCTACATTTCACATTGCGTACTAGATTCAAAGATATTTGAGAAAGATCATATCTAAAAAAACACACTTTCTTTGTTTTCTGATTTTGCATAGGAGCTTTATAAATATAATCTGTCTGACAGGGTGGGCAGAAACCTCCTAGGAATGATCCAGACATCTCAGTGTTGTAAACTCTTAATTCCTACAGTGATTCTAAACTTTATTCCCTAATCTGAATTTAACCTTTTGGATTTGAGCGCTATCTTTTTAGGTCTCATCTAGGTTGTGAAGCAAAATGTCGCTGTGTGCAAAGCCTATTGGAACAATTGTGTTTCACATTGTTGCTTTCCTTGTTAAGTATGAATCTGAATAATGCATGGCATAAAATTACAGGATAGTCAATTTAAATTGAGCTAGCATGGTATGTCTCCATATTTTGAATCTTCTGACTTGTGTATGCTTGATTACTCAACTAAAAGTTACATTAATGTTTATTTCCATTTAATATTTAATTTGTCCTCCAAATCCTATAATCATGTCTTTATAGCCAAAATAAAATTGGCAAATGCTGTTCAGTATATTAATACAAATTCAAATAGATTCATTGGAATTATATACTGGTTAAATTCCATGTGTTAAATATAACTATCAGAGCAGTAGGTATTTCTCTGCATGCTCAAAAAATGCCTTTGGATTTAATATTTCATGTAGAAAGCTTAGGTGAAAAAAAGCGATAATCAATATGATTAAGGAAAATTAGCATTAAGAAATAGCTCAATAAGATTGTTTCTCCCCATATAAGCAGGAGACTCATGTTTTTTGGACTCAAAAACTGATTTCTGGTAACTTCTTGGGGACAACAGAGCATTCTCTGAGTATATGTAAGCCTTTATAATATAGGCTCAAGGTCTATTTTAGGATTCTTTCAGGTCTTTTCAGTGTTGAGAATAAGAAGTATAGATTTTCTTTAAAATTTTTTCATTTTGCATTTGTTATAGTCTCTCTCAGCAGTCAGGGATCCTAATATAAAACCATTTCTGAAGAATGAAAGAACTAATAAAGCAAAAGATGGATTTTCCTAGCCATAAAGAAAGAAATCTAAATAGCTGCACACATTTTAATCATCCGTTTGCAAATTAAATCTATCAACTGAAGGAGTTAGGTCTTTTGTCCCTGGAGAAGAGAAAGATAATTGAGGGGGACCTCACCACAGTTTTCCAGTCCAATACTTACAGAACAGCTACAAAGAGATGGAGGAACCACATGGAGAATGCAAGGAGCAATAGGTACAAGTTGCACCACCAGATTTTCATCTTGATGTAAAAAAGATTTTTTTTTATAGTAAGAACAAACATTCACTGGAACAACACGCTCAGGGATGTGGTAGGGTCCCCATCACCAGTGGTTTTCAAGATGCATCTGGGCAGGGTAACCAGATAATCTAATCTGGACTCTTTCCCATGAAGGATTTGCCCAGATGATCTTTCAAGGTCCCTTCCAAACTCAGCTGTTCTATGGCTGCATGATTTTGTGAATTGACATGATCAGAAAGCATTTTGAATCAAGATGAACTCTAATGGGAAAACTCATAGACAACCACTGGAAGGGTCCCAGGGAGGAGAGTCTGTTTTGTAAGGAGGTTAAAATATGTTCATTTATCTAGCCTAGAAAGAGGCCTAAATGAGGTATAACTGCTGGTTTTAAACAAAACAGAAGGTAAATTCTGGAAGAGTGATATTTAAGCAAACAGATAATTGTGGTGTAAAAGCAAATGAGTGTAGACTATCCTGGATACATTTACGCTAAAAGCTTTAGGAGAGTTTTTAACTGTAGAATTCATTCTTTTCTTCATATTCCAGTAGCAATCAGAAGAGTGGATAAGTTTACAGGCAAACAGTAACAGCAATAAATGAGCAGTCAAGTGTATAGTGAGAATATGTGTCATCAGAGGTCAGGTAAATGCAGGTGTTATAAATCAATCCCCATAATTGTGCAAGTAAATAAGACAATCAAACTTTCAAAATTCCAACATAAATTTGCTTTGCTCTCTGCATCTGGCTTTTAGTTCATGAAAATTTATGTCCAGGAAGCAGGATTTTCTCTTTTTTTTTTTTTTTAATAGGACTTCCTATTTTTGTTCCCTGAAGGTCATCATGAGGCAGTGCACAGTGGCTACAAGGCAGCAAAGTGCCAGTTTGAGCTGCCTACATGGTGAAGGGGTTCATCTTTACCAATATACCTCAGAAAGTCTGGGCAGGGGAATGGTGAGGGAAATGAATACATACTACAGGAAACTCATCTACATTGCCCAAACAACAGTTTCAGAAAGACTATAGGGATGGTGGGAAGGGACTCTTCATTAGGGACTGTAGTGAGAGGACAAGGGGTAATTGATTTAAACTTAAACAGGGGAGGTTTAGATTGGATATGAGGAAGAAATTCTTAACTGTGAGGGTGGTGAGGCACTGGAATGGGTTGCCCAGGGAAGTTATGAATGCTCCATCACTGGCAGTGTTCAAGGCCAGGTTGGACATAGCCTTGGGTGGAATGAATTAGTGTGAGGTGTCTCTGCCCGTGGCAGGAGGGTTGGAACTAGATGATCTTAAGGTCCTTTCCAGCCCTAACTATTCTATATGATTCTACGATCCTATGATTTCTACACTTGCAGCACCATTCTACAGCCATTCACTTTCTGGATGGAGGTTGAGTGGTGTATGACCAGCCCAAATCTTCCTGTTAAGTGTCCTGAAGCCCAGCACTTCACAGAGACATCTGGGGAGTGGAACAGTAGACCCCAGGATATGCAGCGGAACTGCAACAAAGAAAGAAGTAACAAAAGAGGAGGCGACACTACTTCCATCAGGAAGCACCCTACTCAGTTCCTCAGCCTGCGCAATACTTGTCATTTAATAACAGCTGATTACACCATGTCATTACAGCCTGTTTTAAACTTGTGAGTGTTTATACCCTGTGAATCATGGAAAGAAAAAGGCTTCAAGCACAGTAGGGTCTCAGTGCAAGAAAAATTCATTCAAGAAACTCTCAGGATACAAAGTTTCCCATTTTATAAGGTGAAAAACAATGTAGAGGGTGTGAATGTTAACCCACAAGTAAAAGATTCTCTTTTTATATTAACAGTGATGCAAGTATTGACCTTCCACTCATCATTCCAGACTTCTAGATAGGGCAGAACAGAATGTCTATGGCTGGGAGGGTGAAAGAATGGGAGGCATTCAAGGCAAGGCACATTTTTCATTGTGTGTGATGGGTAAAGAAAATGCTCCTTTTAACCAAAACTATATTTCAATACCATCACTACCTTTGTTATCAAATACAATATTTTTGTGCTTTTATTACAAACTTGAGTTTTGGCTCACTTTCTGCTGAAAGACTCACAGTTCTTTCAGGGAAATAAAGGTGATTCTAATTTAAATTCTGCTTGCACAAAGCTCTTTTCATTACAAACCCAGAAGCCAAACACAAGGTATTGTCATGGTTTAACCCCAGCTGACAACTAAGCCCCACAGAGCCATTCACTTGCTCTCCCCCCTGCTGGGAAGGAGGAGAGAGTCAGAGAATAAAAATGAGAAAACTCCTGTGATAAGACAGAGACAGTTTAACAGGTAAAACAAAAGCCATGCAGGAAGCACAGCAAAACAAAGAATTCATTCACTCATTCCCATGGTCAGGCAGGTGTTTAACCATTCCCAGAGCAGCAGAGCTCCATTACAGGTGATAGTTACTTGGAAAGACAAAAGCCAGAACTCTAAATGTCCCTGCTTCCTTCTTCTTCCCCCAGCTTTATACACTGAGCATGACATTACATGGTGTGGGATATCCCTTTGGTCAGTTGGGGTCAGCTGTCCTGGCTATGTCCACTTCCAGCTTCTTGTGTACCCCCAGCCTACTCCCTCGTGGGGAGGTGTGAGGAGCAGAAAAGGCCTCTACTCCATGTAAGTGCTGCTCAACTGTAACTATAACATCCCTGCAGTATGAAACTCTGTATCTCTGGTATCATATGAGAAATATATTCTTTTTTTCATGTAAAACCCCTAAATCTATGCCAAAATAACTTACTGCCATATATTAGTAAGAAAATTTCACAGAGAGAAATGGTGTACAGGTAATCTAGGGGATTAGGAGTGACAGAGCATCAGTCATTATTTGAAGCCTTTACATATGGAAAATTAGTGGAGATGTTAATAAGGTGGTTATGACTATTGTAAGGTTCACAGAGGTGACCAGGGAACATGAGCATGAGCAGAGATATGAATTCTGAACCATGATGAGAGTCTTTTCTTTGGGTTTTTAAAAATATTTTTTATTTTTTCACAGTCAAAAAGAAAAATTGTCAAGTATTATTGGCAATCAATAATAAGTAAAATTACATGCTTAGCTTAGGGAAATCAGAAATATAGAATGACACATTGCAAGGAGATATATCAGTAAAGGTAGGGGCAGCTTGGAGAGATTGTTTTGCTTTTCATCAGCTCAAGTCTGTTTTCAGATCTAATACCTCTCTGTGCCTGTGGAGCTAGTGGCAGGTACTGCAGCAAGATACCATAGCAGCTAGTTCTCATTAATGTTTAAGAATCCATTGCATATTTCTGTTGTGTACAGAAACATCAATATATGTGCAATAGGGGGTTTTAACAGAAGTGAGATCAGGCTACCTAGTCTTCACTATCTGCGTATATGTGCATGCTATAAGCACAGATAAAGGCCATTTACTGAGGATTTGTTCCGGGTTTTTTCTCTTAAAGTTTGCAGTCATAACTTAGGATGCAGTCATTAATTACATCTGTTTTAAACAACCTGTAATCTTTCTTCACTGTCAGTCAATAAGAGTGAGAAGTGGCCTGCATATATAAGTAGCCATTGCTTGTGAAAATTTGAGATTCAAATGACAGAAGACTGAATTCTGTCTCTGAATTCCCTACATCACAAAAACTCCAAAAAGAGGACTTCTCTTACATATAATATAGATAATAGAAGCTTGGAGTTATTTTTCTTTTTTAAGTTACTAATTGGAAATTTAATTTATCTGTAACACTTAAAAAACCATAAAAATTTTGTACAGGCATCAAAAGACTACACAGGACATAGGTGTATGGTCTCTTCCTTTGCCTGAGGGATAAAAGTCATACAGAGGGAGCTGAACAAACTCAAGACAGGAGCCCTTCTGAACAACATGAAGTTGAACAAGGTCTAGTGCAACGTCTTCCACATGGGCTGGAGCAATTCCTGGTATCAATACAGGCTGGGGGGATGAACGGATTGAGTAGCCCCACAGAGAAGGACTTGGGGGAACTTGTGGACAAAAGGCTAGACATGACCTGGCAATGTGTGCTCACAGACAGAAAGACAAAGGTGTCCTGGGCTGCATCAGAAAAATTGTGACCAGCATGTCAAAGAAGGTGACTCTCACCTTTTACTCTACTCTTGTAAGATCCTATCTAGAGTAATGTGTTCAGCTGTGGGGTCCCAACATCAGAAGGATATGGAGCTGTTGGCAAGTCCAGAGGAGCCTATGAAGATGATCAGAGGACTGAAGTGCCTCTCCTACGGAGACAGGCTGAGAAAGTTGGTATTATTCATCTTGAGTAAGGGAAGGCTCTGCGAAGGCCTTATAGAGGCCTTTCAGTATATATAAGGGGTTTATAATAAAGACGGGGGTAAACATTACAACAGGGTTTTTGCAATGAGACAAGGTATAATGGTTTTATACTAAAAGATTGTAGATTTAGACCACATATAAGGGAAAATTTTTTTACAATTAGGGTGGTGAAACGCTGAAACAAGTTGCCCAGAGAAATGGTAGACGTGCCATACCTAGAGATGTTCAAGGTCAGGTTGGAAGAGCCTCTGAGCAACCTCATCTAACTGAAGATGCCCCTGCTTATTGCAGCGGGGTTGGACTGCATGACTTTTAAAGGTTCTTTTCAACCTAAACTATTCTGTGATCCCATAATTCTATGATTCCTTGTTCTAGCTTTATTATTTCCTCAAGTGGCTGAAAAAACAAGTGTTAGTCTCTTAGCACAGCTTTATAAAAGGAACAACATAATTCACAAAACCCCAAATTTGCTATGAGAGAAAATTACAGATTCATAAGATTCATTACATTAGAAAGAAAACCCACAGTGTTGTGGGTATTTGGGGTTTCCTCATAGACAGCAGCACCGTTTGCATTTTACATAATAGCTGTTTAAAGATTTATAAATTATTCAGGCAAGATTCTTATCTCCTGTTTGTTTCAAATGAGAAATATCAAGTTTAGTTAGGGGAGATGTTACAGTTTGAAAAAATTCTATGTAATATTTATTTATAAAGGTTAAATGAACTGCCAAAAAATGCTTAGTCAGGGATGTCATGTAGAAAGTAATTTTCAGAGACCATGTTTAAGAAAATATTGATTCCTATCACAACATACAGTATAAAGCAGATTTATTCCCTTACTGATATTTTTAAAAAAACTTCTCTGGATGTGGATTAAAACAGTGAATAATAAAATAAAATGCCCTACAAGCTTCTCGTAGTTTCTATTGCCCTAGTCATTAAAGCACTCATCTGTCTCTACCTGATTAAAGCAGCTGTTTCTGCACCATAGGTGACTTTTGGCTTGTAAAACACCTGTAAACAAATCTGTCAGAGAGACAGCAATTCAGAGAGGTTACAAAGCTTCCCATTTTTAAACTACCAGGGTTTAAAATGGTCCCATCTACATCTACAACAGGGCATCTTAAGGCCACAGCCATAATGCAACTGCACTTGTAGAGATAGAGAGCAGCTGTGATGTTGTTTGCAATCTTGCACTTCCGTTTTGTTTTTTCTGATTGAGAATAGAAGACCCTCTTCCATGGACTATTTGCACACAGTAATAGCTCTTTGTGCAACAGCTACTTGGTATTACTTGATATTTGTTCTGAGATCATTATGTATTTGACCCTTACAGCCTAACAGCCAAATCAAGGCGGCCATTCTTACCAGTGTCCATACTACAAAATTCCACAAGGCTGCATATCTCTCCAGGCTTGGCAGGAGCTTGCAGTATGTGAACAATTCTATTTGAGGACCGAATTTAATTTAACACCTATGAAATTCTATTTGAGGACTAAATAAATTTAATACCTATGAAACCTCTTCACTCAACTGGACATAGAAAAATCAAGCAAACAGCACAACACTAATAAAACCCTCACAGTACCTCCTCCCCCCTAACAAATAGAATCAGATACTTCAAGCCTTAAATCTGGACTAGTATATTTTTTTTTATTTTTTTTTTTGCTGTGCTTGTTGTGACCTTTAAAGCTTTCCTAACCATTCCTGTGGCTTTAGATACGCTAGAAATCTCTTAGGCTAATTAAGCTAGTTCTTATCAGAAATTATAGTAAATGGACAGATAGCCACAATACTAATCTCCCAACATGCAGCTTAAGCTTTGTACCTAAAAGTCAATCATATTTGCAAGCAGCCTGAAATATTATACATACTGCAATCTAGTGTTAAGTACCCTCCCATATCTAGCTTTTGAATTTTTATCTCAGGACTCACTCTGTCATGTATTTCATTTTGCAAACAGCCCCATAGATTTCCACAGAATATATGGTGCAGTTATGGATGTATCACCTGAAGCAAGTTTGTCTTTGGGCCCTATAGTAAGCCCCACAACATAAGCAGTACAGTAAATTTAGAGTGTTGATGATGTTCATTGCATCCACAGAGTACCATACAGCGTGCCATTGCTCAAGCAAAGATGACTGACTTAGGTTTTGTGCAAGGAAGGACAGTCTAATTTTAATACTCATATTCAGACTGCATACCTTACATAAACATTATCTTGCTCCTTTTCACTTTTTTCCTTCACCTGCAACTGTATCATGGCCAGAGAAGTCTAAATCTTCTCCTATTTTCGCAGTAAGGTTTAGTTTCTCGAGATAAAAGGCCATTCAACTTGATAAACTTGACTGGTGTGTAGAACACAGCATGTTGTGTGTGTGTTTTGTTCTGTTTTCTCATTTTGTCAGCAATAAAAAAAAATATAAATGTGCAATGACTGTTCTGTGAGATCTGGTTTAGTTTGCTTTAATTTCTTTTCTAAATAGTTGTGTTCATAGGAGAAATCTCCACCCTGAGGTACACAGAGTAGAAAAATCCCAAAGGTACCTTTTCCGTTCTGCGTGGAATCAAAAAATTGCAAGTACTCAAAGACTGCTTCTGAAGCTCTGGTGCAGAAAGAATCACAGGGCTTGCTGAATCTCACAGCAAAACCTGCTGTCTCAGCAAACGATTACTGTAGATGTGCTTACAAACTGACACTAGTGATAATGTCAGCGTGCAGCTGGGATTTTAAATGGAACCTGCTGCTCCACACCAGCTTATTCAAGCAGATTCATGGGCAGGAGAAAAGCAGGCAGAGGGGCAGGAATGAGAGTGTATGTATGTGTGTACTTATATATAGAAGCAAAGTCATACATTTAGAAAAGAAATGTACAGGAAGGTGAACAGGGTGAAAGGATACCACCTGCCACTCAGCAGGGGATTTGGACATGAGGAAATCAGCACAATGCCAGCAGGAGGCTAGTAACGGTCAGCCAACATGTGGCCATGCCAGCAGGCAGAAAACACCTGGCCATTTCTTTGTGAACCAGTCAGCAGGAGACTGGTGCAAACCTAAGAGCAGGTGGATGGGGCAGTAGCCAGGCTGGGTACCTGGCACTTGCTCAGAGGTCAACTTGTCAAGAGTCCACACTACACAGACCCATGGAAAGGGCTGTTTGCTTTTTCTCTGTTGTCTTACAATTGCTCACATTGTTTAATGGGAAAGATGAAACTTAGCTTCTCCAAAGTACCATTGATGCTGAAGGGGAAACCTGTGTCACAGTCTTATAAATTTCCCTAGAGTCATTTTCAGCAAGGTCTTTAGAAGTAAGTGTACGTGATGCTCATCACGTACTAAAGGACTGTCCTAGTTCAAGCATCTCTTGAGCAATACTGGAATGAAATTTCCTTATTCACATTGCCCAGTTGTCAAACAATTCTGATTTTGAGCACCATGGTCTGTATTTAGATCTTCAGGCAAGGAAAGCTAACACATTACCCAGTATAAAATTAGCCATAGCAGTAATAATGTTGCAAACATCCTCCAGTGAGCACTACAGCAATGAGATCATTTTTCTAATCTCCAGAGTTAAAAAACAGGCATTATTGAACAGCTGATGGCATTCAGTATAGCTCCGAATACTTTAAGGAACTACACAGGCTAGCACTATCTAGAAACTGGATTTGTATGTCCATCCTTATCGTGATGAGTCCCACAGAACATGACAAACAGAGAAAAACATCAAGTACTGTTGCTGTAGTATCAGACTCCACACTGTGAAAGGGGTTAGATGGAACCAGTGTACAAATAAAAGAGATTTGAGGTTGCACAGCTCATTAAGATCTTTTAATGAAAATAATATTTTTTTCTATGCATTTTAGAGACTTCAGTCTTTCCCCAAAGAGTTAACCGTGCCACTGACCCATTCAATTAAAAAATCTTTCACTTATTTGAGTCATCTGGGATAAAATTCGACTTACATAAAATTAAATCAGAGAGCTTTCTTTGGAGAGAACAGAGAAACCTCTATACTGAGCAGAATATGGTTTTGTGGCTTCATTCTTTCTTCCTCTTTTCATTGCTGATACACACTACAGAATGTATTTGCTGCAAGAGAATAACCTCTTTGCTCCCTGACAATGACATGCTGCAGAGACTAGCATGTTCTTTGGGTGTATAAGCAGGTGCATATTAAATAGGAAAAAAGAAGTGGTGTTAACTCTGACCACTGCATTGGTGGAATTCCACAGATAAATCTTCTGTTTGCATTTTAAACAGAGATTTATTTTTTTTTTAATAAATAATTTAAAAAAAAAAAAAAACCCAAAAAACAACAACAAAACAAAAAAACATTTGTAAGTATAACCCAGCACAGTGATTTAATGGAAATATACAAGTCTGAAAAAGAAGAATACTCAAGGAAAATCACAGGGAAAAATAAAATCAAACATGCTACTTTGAAAGAAAAGTGTTAACAAATATGTTACTAGTGGTATTTGTACCAGAAACAGCTGCTGAAATGCTAAAATAATGTGTTCCTCTCAAAGTTGGGTTACATAAACAGCAAACCAAAAATAGCTTATTTAATGGATAGCATATTATCAGAACTCTATAAAATATAGAATCCAGAGAAAAGTATGAAACACATTAAGAAGCAGTCTGCAGGTAATGAGTATAATATATAATCATAGAGGGCAAGAGTTAAGATCATGTAAGCAACCTCGGCTGTTAATTTCTTGAGTGGAATGCTTAGCTTTGCAACCTTCGTATTTTCTTCATTAAGACATACTAAGAAATTATCATAGAATCATAGAATAGTTAGGGTTGGAAAGGACCTTAAGATCATCAAGTTCCAACTCCCCTGCCATGGAGGGGAGGACCACTACACCATGTCACCCAAGGCTATGTCCAACCCGGCCTAGAACACCACCAGGGATCAGGCATTCACAACTTCCCTGGGCAACCCATTCCAGTGCCTCACCACCCTTACAGTAAAAAAGTTGCTCCTTATATCCAATCTAAACTTCCCCTGTTTAAGTTTTAACCTGTTGCCACTTGTCCTATCACTACGGTCCTCAATGAAGAGTCCTTCCCCAGCATCCTTATAGGCTCCCTTCAGATACTGGAAGGCTGCTATGAGGTCGCCTTTATAGTGTTCAGAGACTCAGACACCATGGAAACAGACTGAAACTGTGGGAGTGGTTGTAATATTAGGCTAATCAGTGAGTTGTGGAACAAAGTTACTAATCAACGTTTATCCCTCCCAGTTCAGTCTCACACTGCGACTTGGCATTATTTGTGTTGTGATATTTGTGTGTATTCTTATTGTAAACCTGTGTATGTTCCCATTTGCCAGTACATGCACATACATTTTTTGCATACAGTATATGTACTCTCAGAAAACACATACTGTGTAAATATACTCATGCACTACTACTTACTGAAAATTAAATTGTCAATGAACTGTTCCTCATTAGAATGTTTCTCTTTGCTCCAGAGGAAATGCAGTAGTTATGTGCGCTTGTTTATCAGCACAGTTCCTCCTTTTTGATGTTATGGCTATTTGTATTATGTGTTCCTTCCGAGTGTCCCAGATCTCCAGCTCAACATTATGATATATTATTAATAATATACCTTCCTCACTGAAATCCTCTGCAAAACTGAGAAACTGTTTTTGTTGGAACTTTCAGAGAAGAAAGGAAGAGGGTTTCAGTATGAATTGTCTGGAGTCTGTTATCCTATAAATCCTCAGGTTGAAATTTAAGCAGGAAAATCACTTCAACCAACTGTATTGGCTCAAAAAAAAATATGCAAGTGCTACGTGGTGTAGCTATGCTCAAGGTGTGTTAGATTAAATCATAGAATAGTTTATGTTGGAAAAGACCTTTGTGATCACCAGTACAACAATTAATCTAGCATTACTGAGTCCACCACTACACCATGTCCCTAAGCATCACACCTGTGCATCTTTTAAATACTCCCAGTGATGGTGAATTCCCCAGGCAGCCTGTTTCAGTGCTTAGGCAGCCTGTTCCAACGCTTCTGATGCAGAAAATACCTTTTAATTTGCATTTTTGTAGTGGCAAGGATATTAGAAACTCTACTTTAAACATGGGACATATGAAAAGACCAAAAAAATATAATTTTCACATAAAAAAAAAATCCTGTAATGTTATCGGTCCAGAAAGCATATAAGAAGTTTATTCTGAAACTATTTTTAAATTCAGTTTCCAATCAAATTTGTACTATGACTAATGAAGAGGAAGCAGATGCTATTTTGTTATTGTCAAAAGACTGTAGTTTTCAAAAGAGTGGTGTTGTCAACAAAGTGGGCAAAACCTAATTTTTTTTGCAATAGCAATCACCTTTAGCAATAGATGCTTGTTTTCCACTGAAATCTTTTATAACATTTTCACACATCTTGTGCAGCAAAGCGTATTCCTACTGAGAATATTCCCACAAGAATTCATCTTAGTGAATTGATCAAACCCTAAAACTTTCTCTTAGCTTGGCAATTAATGAAAATGGCACATTGTCAAAATAGTTGAATCGAACAATGTATTTATAGGAATTTGGAGAGGAAGAGGTGACTTTTTTGCTGCCCTTCTAAAGTAAAACTCGGCAGACTGTGATTCATTTCAAGAAGATGAGAAAAGAGGCACCTTCTCCTTTTAGGGAATGTCTGTGCTTATGCATACATGTACATGTACATACACAGCTTACATGATAGATAGACACTAGGGTTTTCTTATGACATGATTATGTCTGAAACTTCAAGACAAATATCTAGGTAGTTATTTGTTTTGGCAGAGGAAAAGGTGGGGGGATTTTTTTGTAGTTTTTCTGTCTCATTGAAAAGAATTCTCTCTGAAAGGGAAAAAAAAATCCTTTATTTATGTAAGGAAAATGTAACAAAGTTGAGTACATCCATACTAAAATATTGTGAATGCAAAGCTAATCTGTGTGAAACATCAGGAAGATATTTGTGCAATCCCTATTAACATATAAACACAGATCGTAGTAACACACATTAGCAGCTTTTCAAACAGGATGAAACACCATTTGGAAATGAAAAACATCATTTAAAGGTTTTCCAGGTATGATAATGATAGTTTTTTCTTAACACTGAATATTCATGATGCATTATAAAACTAATGATAAACATAAAAACTGATGCAAATGTTTGACTAATCTGTTCTTATTTGTTTGGAAGAGCTGTAGTAGTTGCCTGGTTTGTAAATTAAACATCTGCTATGGGAATAAACAAAAACATAACTGAGCATATTCAAATAAATTGAATTCAGGTTAGTTCCATAAATTTTATTATATGGGCTCATCAATTTTATTACACCTGAGTGCTGCATTACTACAGAAGGCAGTACCTAATTTTCCTTTAGGTACCTTATTTGTAACACTATTTTTTTTCCTCTATTTTCAATAAAGTATTGCTCTTATGTAAAGGTTTTGGATTGTATTTTTCTTTTTTTCTTTCCTTCTCTAAAAGATGGCTGATGAAACAGCTGACTTAAGTAAATATGGCTGTTATGTTTGTTTATTCACAAACTGTTACCCAGGACCAACAAAATGAAGAAAAGAATACTTGCTCAACAGCTCATTTCAGACATGATATGATCTTTCATATACATAAAAAATTAATTCAGCATTTAGGGTAGTCTTATTTGGTACCTGCCAGCCTTCAAAAGGCAAAATACTGGGACAAAGGCCAGGCAGAAAGACTTTTTTTACCGTCAAAACAACAGAGACCAAAGTGAAGTCTTTTTGAAGTTTTGGTAGGATTTTTTATTAATTTTGTTTGTTTGTTTGTTTGTTTGTTTTGTGGATTTTATTTTGTTTTGTTTTGTTATGGGGTTGTTTTGGGGTTTTTTTCCCTGTTGTGCTTCTGTGTTTCTTTTTCTGTTTGGTTAGGATTTGGTTTGGTTTGGTTTGGTTTGGTTTGGTTTGGTTTGGTTTGGAGTAAGGGGTGTTGTAAGTAAAAGGAGAAGTGTCTTAGAGCAATATATTTTTCAACATTAGGCTGTTAAATGTGGCATAAAATAAGGAGCTAGTTTTGGATTGCAACTATTATCATTTAATGCATGAGCAGAAGAGGCAGAAGACCTGCTTCCTTGATACTTCTTTTTGTTGCAAATTCCAGAGCAGGAAGTCATCATGGCTGCCTGTTGCATGGGTGCACTGATCAGATAGGGTATCCTGCTAACCTAACAGTTACGGTTGGGGTGCAAAAGTTGGAAGCATTCCTACTTGAACACTGAAAATTTCAGGGCTACATTCCCACAGAAAGCAAAGTTTAGTGTAAGAGTAAATAGATGATTTCTGTCTGGATTTTTCACTCTGCATTAAGCATTGTGAAGCTCCATAAGCATGAACTTGAATCAAATATCTCAGAAAACCTATTTCTCTGCTTCAGAAGGATTTTTCATGTTGTTTATGACTGTGCTTGAGTGCCTTACACCTTTGATGTAACCTAATCTTGGAACACCAATATCTTCAGCTTTTGCTTTTCAGTGAGGGAATTCCTCACCAAATTTTATGTATAGCAAGGAAATTTCAGAGGAATTCACAAAAATTGCCTTCAGAAAGGTGGACTTGAAACACAGCACAGAAGCTACTGTCACAGACTGAAATCTGAAAAGAAGTTCAACTCAGGGAGGATGAGTTGGAATAATCATTTCCCCAGTCACAGGCACATGACCTGGAGGTAAGCATAAAGATTTGAAAGTCAAAGACAGTTCAGCCTTTCCTCCTGTTGATTCATTCAGACTCATAGGAACAAGTGAGCTGCATAGGTGGGCCTCTGCCCCAAACCCTACACTATGATGTGGCGTGGAATTGTGTCACTATGTTCAGGAAGGCACTCAACATTGAGTAGAGTAGCAAAGCAAACTGCCTTTTAGGAGCTAATGGCAAAAATGCCATTGGCTTCTGAAGCCAGACTCCTGCATCCCGCCTTTCTAGTACTTTGTTAATGGTTGTTAATTACATGTCACGGGAAAGAAGGATCTGAGCCAACTGATTTCAAATGTACTTAGGGAATAAAAAAACTGCTTTAGTTTTTTAATTGTATATACCCTCTGATCCGACATGAGTTGTTTTGGGGTTTTTTGCCTGAAATTTTAGGAAAAAGAGGCCAAACTCCAGCAAAACAATCAACCCTTACAGAGCCTGAAAAATTCATCAAATCACTGTTGGACAGCAGAAATGTCAGAAATATGCAGTTGCCTGTGAATGCTAAAATAATCTTTTCTGAGTGTGAAACTTAGTGGCAGAAATTCAAATCAACATATTCCCTTTTAATGACTTTTCCTTGATAGCTATGTGACCTCTGTATATTCAGCATGCTGCATTTTAGAAGCCAAACCCTCACAGTACATAAAACTTTACATCTCAATTCTACAGATGGATTTAAACATTAAATAAACTTTGGATATGGAGGAGAAGTGGAATGGCAAGATAAATCTATGTAATACTTAGTCACTTATAAATAGATACTTGTACATACCTTGGGGCAGTTGAATCCCACTTACAGGTAGTAAGGAGACATAAATTACAAGTCACAAGCTTGATCACTAAGTATGAAGTTGTCCAAAACATATTAATGTGGCAGATACTGAAAAAATCAGGGCTTGTTTGAATGCATGAAAATCATTCCTTAGACATTGGGAGAGATATAGTGATCATATCCCATAATTGCCCTAGACATTCATACTGCTCTGGGGTTTTGGGTTTAATAGCAACTACTACTTTCAGAGAGGGAATATTTCTTGGTTTCATTCCACTACCCAGAATAGGTATTTCTTAATGTTGTAGTTTGGGACAATGGTAGCAAAAATTGGAAAGAAATCGTTCTCATAATTTCTTGGGAAAGCAAACCCTACTCTACCTTCCAATAATTTTTAGACTGAACACACCCCAAAAAATATAGCATTCTTTATTAATTTGAAGTATAGCAATGCACTACATAGATCTCTTATGAAATTTGTTGCGTAAGAGGTAAAGGGCAAAAACACAGGCTAATCCTAGCTCTGGAACAGGTTTTTAGTACCACCTATCCATGGTTGCGTAGTGCCTCTTTCCTCACTCTCTCTCACTCTGTGTGCAAGACGTACATGAAAGAAATCCTGGACCGCTGCTTCACAGGAAAACACACTTTGAATCACAATACTGCTTTGCATCGTTCTGTAGATGCACTCCCAAATGAACTCTACTGGATGAAGCCCTAAATTTTGATACTCAAAGGCTTTGAAGAAAATAGCCCTTTTCCTTGAAACTTCCCAAAGTTTACTTACTGGTAAGCTAAAATAGTTTTCTGCTTAATAACCACAGCTTGCCTTGCCTTGCCTTGCCTTGCCTTGCCTTGCCTTGCCTTGCCTTGCCTTGCCTTGCCTTGCCTTGTCTTGACTTCCCTTGCCTTCCTTTCTCTTCTCTGGGACACGATTCACTTCCTCACTTCTCCCAGGGCACAGAGTCCTTCCAGAATTCATGACTTCTCACCACCACTCCAGCAAAGAACAAAGCAGTGTGACTGGGTGGGTACTGCTCTGAAGGGAAGATTTCCAGCAGGGTATATCAGCTCTACCTTGGCTGCTTGCTTCCTTGACCATGTAGCTTTGGAGTGTAAAGTGAGCTCAAGCATGCCTGCCCTGAGCACCTGTAAATGTACCCTTAGGCGTGCCTCTCAGTGCTGTGGGCTCTTCACACTTAAAACCTGAAACTACATAATGTATAAGAACAGATTTGGATTTTATAACACCTTGGAAGTGGCAAATTTTGCACTATAATTCTCTGCAGTTTTTCCACATTGTTGATTGCCTGCTTTGGTTTCTGTGGTTGTCCTTCCAAAGGTAGTGTCCTGAATGCTGATGGAAGGCAACTTGGCACTTCCTTAGACAAGGCAGTGAGTATTGGACCTGGATTGCAATTTGTGATATACAATGACTGCAATAATGGTACAATGCCTGTGAGTAAAGAAGCAGTGGGAACATAATGCAGATAATAACTAGGTATTTGACTGTTTTTTAATATTCTTTGGGTGTGCATGTTTGACTTGGTGAATGTACACTATGTGCAATTTTTTAACTGTTTCACATTTTTGTGAAGATATTTGTTTATAATTCTACATTTATATCATCTGACACACTTGGCTTCCTAAAAAGCAGACATAATTTCCAAAGCTTTTCTCATTTTTATTTTTTTCTATCAATTTACATTTTCTATTTTGTGCTAATAAGAGGCAAAGATTATGTATTCCTTTAGACAGACTCTTTGACAATTAAAATGAGTTACTTATGAGCAATGTGGATTATGTCTACATTCTTTTTTAAAAGTCTTTTATACTACTAGTTTATGGGAGAAATTGTATAGCTCTCCTCTGTACAATAATAATATCTCTTATGTTCTATTAGAGGGCAGCAGCAGCTTAGAAAATACCAAGAAGAGAGGAGGAGAGAGTTACTTAAAAGTCTTTACTGAAAATTTCATCTGCAGCTAATAGAACAGGACAGCAGGAACTCCCTTAGCAGTACAGTGCTTCTGGGACTAAAACTGTTGCCTGCCACAGAGTGATAAGTTATGCCTGTGGATGACCATTGGGATGTTTCTAGCATATATGCGATGGACAGAAATAACTGAGGGTTTGTATCTAGAGCATTACCAGATCTCCACAGTTCGAAGGATTTCAGGTGCTTTGTACAGCCCATCAGGGTAAAGGGATATAAAGCAGGTCAGGTGCTAGGAGGAGGGGAGTAAGATGGGAAATCATCCGTCAGTACAGACATTAGCACATTGTGATCTCATCTGCTGCTGTGAAGCTGTAACACAGACTTGATAAAGACTGCCAAAAATATTTTTCTTCATGTACCTGTCAGTGATTCTGTCTGCTTCATATAGTTGTTATGTCTGACTGCAACACATTCTAAATAATAATTAGCCATGGGGGAAAGTGTTAATGTAATTTGTATATGACTGCTAAGTAGCATGTTTTGTTCAATTTTGTATGAATTCCTATATTGACAAACATGAACTGCTGCAATGCATGTCTTTTGCAGCAGGTTGTATACACATGACCAAACATCATGTAGGTGTATAAAATGCAAATATTTTGTCCACAAAGAAAGTATTGAGCAAGAAAATTTGAGCAATCCCTTTAGTTTGCTGTGTAATTTTGCATAGTTTGTAAGATCATTGTGCTGGCTTTCAGTAGTCATTTTGAATTATTGTTAGAGATGGGAATAAAAATTATAAATCAAATTTGTTGCAATATTTTTAGTGTTAGCACTAATTTTCATGCTCTTTTTATATAATTCTCCACTTTTTTCGATCTTGAATCCCAAATGAATAAATAGATTTTAGTTTTCTTTATAAACCTCAATGTGCTCATGCATACATACAGCTGCATACATTCATCTTTGAATAGAGATTCCACACAGCAGGTGCAATATAAGCATACTTATAAAGGGAATGATTTTTATAAGGACTAAAGGACTGTGGAATTAAGTTGATAAATGCAGTTTAACTCAGTGCTCCTCTACAGTTAGCTCCTAAATGCCTCCTACAGTGGTTATTTAAGAGTCATCTTCCTCAAACTTAGCCTGACAAGTCACATGGTCCTTGTTTAGGTACTGAAATATTCATGTTATTTTCTTTGCCTTTTCTTTAATCTCGGTGTTAAAAAAACTCTTCATTAAGGTGCTCTAAGAACTTATTAGTCTAGTGTGAGTGTGGAAGTGTGTGTATAAACAAAAATAACTCCACATCTCCCGCTTCTGAGCAATTTTAAAATAGATTTCCATGGAAAAATATATCTTGGCAGTTCTCAGACCAACAGGCCACTGCCTTATCTTTATATTAGATTGGCTCTGAGTAAAACACTGGAGGAGTTGGCAGTAGAACAATACTCTTTCCTTCCTTCAACATTCCCTGATACTGTACATACTAATGTTTGAGAGAGATGCTCACTCTCTTTTCTTTCCCTGTCGCTTACTTGAAAGATTTTATCACCAGATTCAACAGGAAGGAAGAAGAGCACCTGACCCAATGTAGGGTAGCTCTAAGATTGCCTTCTAATAGGTGGGAAATGTGAGAACTTTTATTTCCTAAATGTCTGCTACATAAGAGGGACATCACTTCTACTACACTATCATTTTAAACAAATATTCAGGTCTGCTCTGTTTTAGCAAAGACACTATATCTCTCTTATAGTGTGGTTTAGAATGCCAAATCCCAAGGGATACATTTTCTTTTCCTTGCTTTTTTTTAGGCTAATCCTAGAAAAAAACAGGATTTCAAGCACTCTTGTTTTCCTGTTGGACCCCTGTTTAAAGCTGCAAACAGCTTATTCTTAACCTACAACCAAGGTGAGATAACATAAATACATTGTCTCACATGACATCCTTGTCTCTAAATGGGAGAGACATCAATTTGATAGGTGGACCACTTGGTGGATAAAGAACTGTCTGGATGGCCACACTCAAAGAGTTGTGCTCAATGGCTCAATGTTCAGCTGGAGACCAGTAACAAGTGGTGTCCCTCAGGGATCGGTGTAGAGACTGGTCTTGTTCAACACCTTTGTTGGTGACATGGACAATGGGACTGAGCGTACCCTCAGCAAGTTTGCCGATGACATCAAGCTGGGTCGATAAGCTGGAGGGAAGAAATGCCATCCAGAGGGACCTTGACATGCTTGTGAGGTGGGGTGAGGCAAACCTGATGAGGTTTAACCATGCCAAGTGCAAGGTCCTACACCTGGGTCGGAGCAATCCCAGGCACAGCTACAGGTTGGGCAGAGAAG